>UCOM01001420.1:0-41643 GCA_900474385.1 Ormyrus pomaceus
CCCGGGATTTTATTGATGAAAGTATCGATATTGTGAATCTGATTCTGAAATCCAAGAAATTGGGCTACCTTGAATACGAAAACCCTAATTTAAGAAGTCAAGAGGAACTTCAGCAAAGGCGCCAAAATAGACAAGAAAGACAACGACAGCAAAAAGAACTGCAAAAGAAACTGCGCGAATTAGCTCTTCAACAACAACTTGCAGAAATTCAACAAGAACTGCAGTCAAATTAAAAGTCTGAGTAGGGATTCCGAATCATTACACTATTAAAATAATTTAAATGTTTAATAAAATGATTAATAATAATAAAATGTTTTCATATTTATGTCAAATATCTTATAGTATGACAAAATAAATTATTATAACATTAATATAATATTAAAAACAAATAGAATTAAAGTTATTTTAAAGTTTTAATTTTCTTTATTTCGTCTTTTCATTTACTATTTTCTAGTAATTACATTGTTCTCATTAAAATTAAATAATTTTTGTATTATCAGTACAAATCTTCTAAATAACACAAATAATAAAAATTTGCAATTAAACTAAACCTTAAATTTTTAAATATAAACTATACTTGTCAAAGAGATTTTGTTTATTCTCAAGATCGAGAACAACATTAATTTAAATTATAAAATATTACTATTTACTGTTTACGACGTGCACTTAAAATCATTCAGCAATAAAATTAAATTATTTAATCACCTATATCAGAAAGGGTGCAATTGAACAATAAAAAATAAATTTAAATAAATTAGATCATATTAAAATTAACGACATTCTTAATGTTGGTGTTAATTATTAGTCGACTTATCTGAGAAAACTTGCTTTCTTGTTTCTACATGCGTTCCGTCACCTCGCTTGATAATAATTGATTTTAAAAGAGATTTCGAAGGCGACTTGAGATCGTAAGCCCAACCTATTTTAGCAAATAATTCGATTAAATCTCCAGTTAAGTTAGCACGCGAGCTTCCGTGTTCTGAAGCTCGATAATCCCACGGAAATGCATGGTGATAGTTATGCCATCCCTCTCCAATACCTAAGTAGCCCATAATTTTGTTCTCTACTGGCGCAATGTTTCTGAAATTAATTTAATAAAATAAAAATGGATTTGTAAGGTTTAGAAAATTTGTTTTCTTTTGATTTTCTATATATTACAAACTAAATACATTCGTATTTAAATAAAACTCACTTGTCATAAGGCTTCGTACCAAACATATGACAAACACTGTTAATACACCATGTACCATTTAATGCATACACGTATCTAACAATTTGCGAAACAAATGATGTATGCCAGTCTTCATTCCAAAAGTATACAGGTATAACCGTTGGTATAACAAAACAGAGCATGAATCTCATGGGAATTAAATATCTAAAATTAAAATGAAATTTAAAAAAATGTTAGCACTCTTAAAATTACAATACTTTTTTCAATTTGGTAAATATCAAATCTCTTTTATAAAACTTTTAACATATAATTTACTTTTCACTAAAAGCTACAACTGGATCGTTTTCAATGTCACTCATATCAATTTGTTGGCCTTTTTTAATAACTTCTGGGTGTTTTTTAAGCATCAACCATCCAATATGAGAGAAAAAGAAGCCCCGATTACTATTATGAGGATCTGCATTTGTTTCTGAATATTTATGATGAACTCGATGATCTCTAACCCATTGGTAAATAGAATTCTAAAATCCAAAATTAATATTTTAAGTAACTTAAGTTTAATATTTTAAGTATTCTACATTTAATACCTGGCCAGAAGCTACGAACAAGATCATAAGAATTATCCTTAACGGAGTCTTAGCTTTGTAAGATCTGTGCGTCCACAGTCGATGCACCCCTCCAGTGACACCAAATGAATGAGCGATTCCATAAACAATAGCTACAATAAAAACGATAAATTCAATGTTTTATTTCAATACGTCAAACTGATAGAAAATGTTGACTTACTAAAAATAATTGTTCTCCAGCTTTTCAACCATGGAAGAGTGAATGTTCCATAAACTGCTATTGCATGAAATAATGTTAATACAAATACGTATAACCACTTTATTTCTGTTTCAAATTCGAAAAATCCTTTTTTTTTATCATTTCTGGGTTTTGGTTCGTTATTTTTTAATACGTCGATATCACTTGCATCCTCCGGTAAAGATGCATCGAGAGTGTCGCTACTAGCTTCTTTTCCCGTTGCAAGGAAAGTAATAGCCTCGGCAGTTGCATTGAAAACCATTATTAATTAAACAATCTATAAATATTAATAATAATCGTATAAATAGCTACAAAATACTTATTTAATTAATGTATTAAGCATTTCTTCAAATTATAAAAGCAAACTCAAAACTTATATTCATTTAATTAATTTATATAAATTAAAAGTTTGATATATTTTCCATACAATTTTACTAATTTTATCCAAAAATTCTTTATCCAATGTAATGAAAAAATTATTAAAAAATAGATTACTTGCAAAAAATAAACTTACATTTTAAAATACTGTAAACTTTAATTAAATACCTATTAATTTAATTAAATATGAAATTTGAAACGTTCACAATTACGTTAACACATTGTATTATTATCAAATTGATTCCACAGCTGTATATTTCAAAAATACAGTATTACTAAACTAAAATAAAATAACGAGATTTCCCTGCACCAAGCAGTGGTCGAATCAGTCAAAAATTGTTCAGAGCGATGCTTAAATAGAGCTTTCTTTGAGTGTTGAAATAACCAATGTATTGTTTGCTCCTCCATGACTATTATAATTCAATTTTGCAATTGCCTTTGTTTCCTGTGTTAACTTCTACAGTTTGAATTAACAAATTTTCCCACCAGTTTTTTTATCCTTATTATAATTGTTCACAGCTTTTTTTATTTGTTACAATTTTAATTACTGCAATTAAATATTACAATGCTCTAACACTTAAATCAAAATTGAATTTTAACTATCATAAATTATAACAAAAATTTCAATTCCACTATTCATTACAAATGGTGATATAATACTTTCTTATTAATATTATAATTTCTATTTTTTACATCTAAATAAAAGAAAATTAAACCAGTTGAACGTAATGATTTTATTTATAATAATATTAGATATAAGAGATGACACAAAATAAATTGTAAGACTGTATAATATTCAATATTTAGGATTGAAAAATAATCTTGTTTTGCTTAAAGTTTCTTATGACAGCTATTTTTAGAGTTATTATTTGGATTGGATAAGGGAAATTAAATAACAGATAATGCAAATTAATAAATAACATTTTACTGAAAAACTTACACGTCACCAATTCCACGTGCGCAACAACATTCACTCAGTATATTCTTTTATAACGTTTAATTGTACATCAGTCATTAGCGCTATTCAATATTTAACGCCTCTATTCTTATAGATAAAAATGTAACCTAATACTTAAAAACAAATAACATTTAAATGTAACATTTTACTAGAACGCTAGCTCCTTTTTCGATTTCATTTAACTTTCAACGAAAATAAAGAGATGATAATGATAAAAATGTTAAAATTTAAAAAAATGTTATAATGCAAATAATGGATATTTTAACGTAGATAATGAATAACCCTAAGATTTATAATAATCTTGTCCGTTTCTATACAACTCGTCTAAAAACGATTTCCGCTTTTTTATGAATATTCATTCAGAATGATTTACAGTCTTAATTTTGTTTGAATCTACATACGTTCCATCGCCTCGCTTAGCAATGATCATTTTTACGAGAGAATCCGAAGGCTCTTTGCAATCGTAAGCCCAGCCAATTTTAGCAAAGAAATCAATCAGACATGTAGTCAAATTAAAACGCCCACCTCCAATTTCTGCAGCTCTATAATCTGATGGGAAAGCGTGGTGGTAATTGTGCCAGCCTTCACCGAGCGATACGTAGGACACAAATTTATTTTCTACTGGTGCGATGTGCCTAAAATTAATTAGAATTAAGATTAAGATGTGAACGATGCTGCCTTTAAAATTAAGATGCTTCTTTTAAATAATTTACCTATCGTATGGTTTGTTGCCGAAAAAGTGCGCAAAACTGTTGACGCTCCAAGTCGCATTGAGAACGTACATATATCTAGAAATTTGGAAGAGAGTTGCGCAGTACCACGTCTCATTCCAAAAATACACGGGTACCATAATGGGAATAGCGAAGCAAATCAAAATTTTCAAGGGCATAAAATATCTGAAAAGGTAAAACTTGTAAGTATAATTATATAGCAATAATTTGAAAAAATTTGGAAGAACAGATCTTACTTCTCTTGGAAAGCAACCACGGGATCAGATTCAATATCACTCATATCTATCTGTTTGCCTTTTTTAAGAACTTCCGGGTGTTTCTTAAGCATCAACCAGCCAACGTGAGAAAAGAAAAAGCCTCTATTAGTATTATGAGGATCTGCATCGGTTTCGGAATATTTGTGGTGCACGCGATGATCCCTAACCCACTGGTAAATTGAATTCTGAAAAGATTATATTTTTAAATATGTATACTTTTAGTTTTAATTCTGAGTTACGATTTCTGCATAAAATGTACAAAATTACCTGCCCAGCAGCAAGGTAGCACACCGTTAAAATTATTCTAAGGGGAACATTGGCTTTATAAGATCTGTGAGTCCAAAAGCGGTGAACTCCGCCAGTAACACCAAACGCTGCTGATACTCCGACAAAGATAGCTATTGTTCGCAATAAATAACTATATAAGTCAAACAGAATAATGTACGAAAAGCATTGAAAACGAAGTTGGATAACTTACACCAAATGAAAGTCCTCCAGCTTTGGATGTACGGGGCAGTAGCGAATCCATAAATCGCTAATATGTGAAATACTATTATCAAAATAGAATTGAGCCACTTAATTTCATATTTGAAATAAGACCATTCTCTTTTTTCTTTTTCGATACTTTTCTCTCTATCTGGTAAAAGCTGATCTTGCGTCTTTACGTCTGGTCCAAGTAAAGTCGAAGAAATGTGATCTTCTTTTACAGGTATAGGAAAAGCAACTGGTTCATCAGAAATATCGGGAGCCATTTTCTAATTTTCAAATTTATCTGCGAATAAAAGCCAAAAATGTAATCGATACAAGAATGGAAGATAATAAATATAATTTTAAATGTAAAACCATCCGCATTTCTTTAAAAGTGTACATATCTGATTCATTTTTATTATGCAAATAACCGATTGCACGTGGACGTTTCTTGAAGAAATGCACGGTAGCAAAACGTAATTTTGACCTTACTCGCGGTTATTAGTCAAGCATTGAACGATTATGTTTTCAAAAAGAACGCGTCTCGGAAATTATTATTGCGAAATTGCTTTTGTGCGAGTTTATCCGGTCATCAACCGAAGCAAGCAAAATGCAAACTAAGCATTTCGTAATTTACGACGTGAAAATTAATTAATGAAGTAATCATAAAAATGATCCAGAACTTTCAATTTCTTCTTTACTTTTGCTATTGTAACTCGTTTTACTCGTTTTTTATTCGTTTCGTACTTGTTTCAATAGGATAAAATAATACACTTAATAATATTTTTATGACAAATGAGTCTTATCTAACATTTAATTGTTTAAAAGTAATAGTAAATAGGTTTGACATGATTAACTTCGATATTATTAATATGTAAATAGAAAACGATCAATAATTCTAATATTTTTGAAAAATACCAATATAAATGTAATAAAATAATTTAAAAAATATTTAATAAAGTTACTTTGATACATAAGTAGTAAGAAGTATACAAATTAAAACACTGAACACTTTTTCTACAGCTCTTAATAACCAATTCAAAAACTCACCTTCAATTTATTTCACTTTCCAAATCGCCTAAGTGATCAAATCTCGATCTCCAAATAAGGATTACGAATAGTTCCGTTGCATATCTTTTACATACAGCGGTCTTAAATTACAATAATTCACAATTTGTCACAAAATACAGCACTGAACTGAAAACTGAATCTCAAGCCCACGATGTGGTCAGGCCGCTGGTACAACGAGATGTTACTGCCAAAATTTTGAAGCAGCATTTAAATATGAATTTCCGCGCGTGGATGAGCCAGCGGCGGCCGCGGCGGCGATGCTTACCCCTCCACCTGGGCAACAGTGGCGCCTAGTTTAATTTTCGGCAGTTGCGTTATTTTCGGTAACCGGAATGAGCCGGCTTACCTGCAATTTAAATATCTGATTAGTAGCTAATTGAAAATAAGTAACGGGCTTTTCGCGTTCTTCATCTTTTCTATATTTATAGAATCGAATTCTTTTCTATGAGATTTCCAAATAAGATAAAATTACCTGCTTTAATGGTTTTATTTTAATTATACGTAACAAAATTAAAGCTTTTGATAAATTAAAGCTTCTTCTGCACAATAATTTTATAAATTCTCTTTCTAGTACTTTACAAAATATTTTATTAGAATGTAAATTAGAAAAATTATGTTTTATATTACCGAAATCAATGAAGGATTGTCAATGGCTCAGTCGGTAGAGTATTGATCTCGTAATCAGGATGTCAATTCCTAATTCAATCCTGACCTCTACCGAAACTGGCACATCTGAAGAAACCATTGTATTTATTTACAATTAAGAGTCTAATAACATTAAACCCACAGTGGGTTCGGATTCTACTCTAAACTGTAGATCCTGTCGTGACTTGGCAAGACAATGGGTGAGTAGCGTTCCAGTCAATTTAAATAAAACAAAAAAAAATATAGAAATCAAAATTGTTTGGTAAAAAATAAGTAATTCCTTTTTTTGTTTAAATACAAATATTATTCTATTCTTTTAATTTAACACTGATACAGTGAAGAATGAACAGAGTGAATATTTAAAATATCAATTATTTTTTCAAATTAAAATTAAATATCATACCTTCTTAAAAATTTTTTGTAAATTCAAAACATTAAAAAATTAGCAAGTTATTTCTCTCAAAATATGTACTTAACTAGTTTGTCTCCAACTTCTCAAACTCGAAATGGTCTTTCGCTTGCACAATATTGGTTTAAGTAAACTAAAATTTGCTCAAGTAACATAAATTCACGTGTCTGTTATAACTATTTTAATTTATTTAAATTTCTTATCATCAATATTTTTTAAAATTAAAACAAGGCTATCTAAAATAATAATAGATGATAGAAAAATATTTTTAAATTCTTTTAGTTTAAAGATATTAAAGTGAAAATTTAATTTCTAATTTTTAAATTCGCTCATTTAAAAAGGCAGTAAATGTTTTTAAAAACTCCACAAATCAATTTCGCTGCGATGAAATAAATGTATATAAATGGAATCAATGACTTCGACACTGTTTTTTCTGAGATTCAAATACGGTTGGAAGCTAACCGGAGTTTCGGCTTATATGCTTTGTAAATGGCACAGTTAAAGTGAGCATAATCCCTGAAACCTGACCCATGTCTGTTTACATTGCGCAACTAAAATTAAGAAGTCTCTTTTTAAGTTGAGAGTTTGTCGGAGAAAGAGAAAAAGAATCTTTACAAATGCCAGCAGGTGATTAATAATAATAGAGCTTTTTAGGAAGATCTGAAGATGATTAATAGGTATATTGCACAAAAGAACTTGTTATTTTAAAATTTAATACATTTTCGAAAAATTTAACTTACACGCTTATTTTTTACTTAAAAACATTGAAAATTATTATTAGTTTCGAGCAAATTATAACTAATTTAATTTCTAATTAAAATTATTTCTTAAATAGTATAAATTATTGTTTATTTCAATAACCAATTCTATATTATTTTTAGTTATATTCAGAGATAATCATCGAATCCTTCAGATGTCTGTTGTCCACTTACCTGCTAATGAAAGGTACACTATGCTGATGTAATTAATTTGAATCCTTTCAAAAATTATTATTCCGAATGTACATAAAAATAATGCTGATTCAAATTTTTGATTTTGTAAACGGAAATGTTGATAATTGTTTAGACTATCTATTAAATTCATAAACTATGTATAAGATCAATATAATAAGATCAATAAATAATAAGAAAAAAAATTGTAAATACTTGATATTTTTCGTCAAATCTTGTTTATTATTTATTTTTACATTGAAACCTTGAATTTTTGAGGGTGTAAACATGTTGTCTTTCCGTGATGAGGGAATTCCAATAATTATTGACACTATTACAAATTTTACCATGAAATTCATGGATCTTTTCCGCCTTCCGGTAAACTTTCCCACTGTTTGTTTGATACGAATTAATTTTTTATTTTATTTTCGCCCCAATTCCATTTACTTTATTTTTTCAACACTTTTACGTATACAGTCTGTATTTATTTTTTCATTTTTGTAAATTATATTTTATTTTGGGGATTTCTTTTGTAAAATTTATAACAGGTTCCTACTTTTAAAATCATAATTTGAATAGCGTTATTTTTTAGTAAATGCATTCCTGAACAATGAATAAAAATTTAGAATTCACTACATTCTAATACAAATGAATTTTTTACGTAGCTTGAGTCAAATTGTTGATAAACCTGCTAATCTAACCTGTTTTCCAAATGTTCATGTATTCCAATAGTTCATGTATAGTTAAACATAAAACATAAAAAAGGATAGAATTTTCTGTCTATACTTCGAGTTTAATGTGGTAAAGGGAATCAAATAATTTTATTAATAATAAATTTTTAATGCTTAAACAATACATTTTTTTATGGTCAAAAATTTTGTATATTTGCAATACATTATATTTATATGGTGATTATAGAGTTTATTTACATTAATGAATAATTCATAATTACTTTCCATTAAAATAATTGGAATTGTTTCACTTTCTCATTGTAATGTAAACCCTTAAGTTATTCACGTGTTCTACTTTTAATTCAAATACAATGGAATGTCAATTAATGCGGTTATAAAGCAGCAAAGAGGACACAGATTTTTAGCTCTAACTATGAATATATATAGTAAGGGCTTTTTTTTGGTATAAAATCTTCTTAATTATGCCGGTCAATTCGATCGTATTCGTGTCTGATGTAACCGCATTTGCATGATGTCAAAGGAAAGCCATTAATATTTCACTGGCACACGAGGCGATTTTTTATATTTAATTTTTTGTCTATTTTAAATTGTCCAGTTTCAATGATCGGCGCACGCGCGACTTTCATGTTGCCTAAAGATGATTGAAATTTATAAACGTGTGAGTTTACATTGCAAAAAATTTTTAACGTATATTATACGTTTAAAATACAAGGTTGAATTTTAGAATGCATTCAAATAATTTAAAAGTGGTCGAAAATTATTTGTAGTTTAAAAGAAATGTGTTGGACTTTGGACGGTATAAATTAGTATTTTAAATTTTAAAAATAATTTATGTGAATCAGTATACCCGTAAAAAATATTTTATTTCAAATGATATAGATTTTTATACATTATTTTCAAGCACTAAGTGAATCTTTTTGAGTACAGTGAACACTATTTCTTTTATTTAAAAATAATTGCAGTGTAGCAAATCTTTTTTATTCTAAAAAATCTAAAAGGTGTGTAAGGTTACACAATACGTACGACCACGGCATTGCAAACAGTGTTTACTCAAAGAGTTATTATGAAAGACTTGGTATACTAATAAGTTTTCGAACTATCGTATTGATTTACAAAAAAAAAAAAGGAAATTATGTTAAGAAGGCAAATCCATGAATCTCTGCACGTACACTGAACTTATAGGCGGGACATTTCTTTATAGAAAAACCGGACTAAGAATTTTTGGACTACGTGACTGCAAACACGAGACATAGCACGTGTCCATTCACCAAATATCACAGTAAACACTCAGCTATTGATTCCCAGAAACACGTTTAATTTTCATACTGTTGTCTGCTAACACGTTGTTAATACGTTGTTAGCATCTATTTAAATTTAATTAAATTAAAGAAATAATTAATTTTTGAAGCTTGTCCTATGAAAAGCATTATTTTGCAAATTTTTTATTACAGCTTATAGAATGTATAAATAGTATTACAATTAATTCAATTAAAATTTAAAAGCTTTGAACTTTTTTGCAATAGCAACCAAAAATATCACTATGAGGAAATTTGCTAATTTTCCTTGTACAGGAAGTTTTGTCAACGAATGATTTGTTAATTAATAGTCTTGCGAGTGACAATTTGAATATAACGATTGAGTTAGAATTATTTACATTCATTCTACTTTGTGTATGAATTTTAATTAAACTGATTATCACGGAATCAAAATACAATGTGTAGCTTACAAAATACGAAGAATTGGTGTTACCGTGTCACACCAAAGTGTAACTTTTTAGAAAAATAAGTGATTTAAATTTACTATTTTGTTAGCACATTATTCAATATACATTTTTTAGTTAAAAAAGCATTTATTTAAATTTCGTTTACATTTGTAAATTCTTTTTAAAAACTAAAAAATTGTTTTGAAAATTAATTAGCTAGTTGCTAGAATTTGGCGATCTAAGTAATTAGTAATTTAAATTTCTTCGAAGTTAAATGATTTATATAAAATATAGAAACATAATTTATAAAATTTATCACTAACACAGGAATAAGAACGCCATCAATGTGTTTCATTGACGTCATTTATCCATTGCTCAATGCACATAGCAGATTTTGAAAGATATACGAAATCATTTCATTAATTAACTTTATTTTCATTTTTTTATAAATGTATAATGTACGAAATTGTATGAAATAATATGATTGAAAAAATAACCCTTACATGTTAATTTACTCTCGTGAGTTGTCCTTAAATTCTAAAATGTTTGTTTAATTTTAAGAATTTAATTTTTAATATAAACAAAATCGTAACTAATATTTTATAAATATTGGTTTTAATATCCTGTATAAAAATACTTGTCCCGCAATGTATGGCGGAAGTTCGGATTAATTATCATACAATAAATTGTTGGTAATATTTGAAGGAAGTGAAAGAAATGAAAATGAAAGAAATTTAAGAAATTACTTATAAAAATGAAAAAAATTATAAATTTGTAAAATACATATACATCAACTCATTTGGGTCGATTTCTTTTATAAAAACTTTTTTGTGTTAAAGACACTCTTTAAAATAGACTGTTTAAAAAAACTCCCTATAAAATTTGCTATTAGATTTCTTTGAAACCGTGTGTTTTTCATACTTTATAGAATTTTCATAAATGAGGTGAAAGAACTGACCCTTCGATAAACATTCTTTCAATTAATGTTGAAGGACTACTAATACACACTTTTTATGCGATATATTATTTTTTCTATGATTAGCAATGTAATGGATAGTAAAATCGCAGAAAAGAAGAGTACAACATAAAGAAAAACCTTCACTAAATCAATTGGTTCAAAAATCCTGTCATCTTTTAATTCATTTAAGCCCATTAAACGGCGCTTTGATGCATTTAGAATCCCGGATTCAAAAAGCTTCAATATGCTGCAAAAGTAATATAATCAAATAATTTCTTGCTGAAAGTATTATTAAATTACTTCTTACCCAAGATCAATAGTGCGCTTGTAAATAAAATTTTTTCGAGTAGCTGCTGCTACCCAAGTCAGAAAATACGCTTTTCCAATAGGTACAAATGTACATCCATATTTGACTATTTTTTCTTTTAAACGTTCACTTTCTAATAAAGCATAATTCTTCTTAGTTGTACAAGCTACCTGATACATGCGTTTTCGAGTAGGAAGAAATTTTAGTCGCTTTGATTTTATGACGTATCTTAATTCGTTGTCTGCATCTTTTTCCTATTAATAAAATAATGTATGCTTTGAGAAATCTGAATTTTAAGTGAAAATTAAAACAACTTACCTGATAAATTTGTAAAAATTCATAAGCTAAATGTACTAATGAGTCTTTTTCAGATAATACTTCATAATCAGTTTTGCTATCAAGTGTGTATAAACTGTCAAATGGTTTATTGAGTGATTTGTTCAACATTATTAATAAGATTTTCGAATTATAAAAAGATATTAAAATCAGAGAAAAAAAACAAGCAGCTAAATTTATGATTTTATGGGTTTTTTGATAGTTAAGTAAGAAGTAGCCTAAAAACATATATTTTGTAATAATAAGTAAAATATAACAATAAAATTTAACAATAAAAACGAACTTCGTTGAATAAAGACTCCAAAATAGTAAAATGTATATTCTGCATATTCATTCTTTATTGGTTTAATACCCTTGAGTTTTGCATCGTATTTTGTTTTAATAGCACTCGCCATGAGAAACAAAGTATGAAGAAAACCCATTAATAACCAAAATTTCGGTTCAAATAAGTGTACTATCCATTCCACTTTTTCTTTATACGATAGCTGTATAAATAATCTGTAACTAGAATTCATTTACATTACTTTACGTGTATATGTAAATTTAATATATGATCCAACAAATTAATCGGTCACCGATCTTTCCATAAAGGTAGTAAAAAATCTACGACATCCGACCAATATGAGAAAACTTGAATTCTAGCAATTACATCAGCGTCTTGATGTTCTATGTATCTCAGTAAACCATTATAACTAGAATTATCCGTTAATCTTATGCCGATTCTTTTTTCCGGAACAATTTTCAAAGCTAAACTGTATGTTTAATTGTGAAAAAATTTGTTAGTGTAGAAAATGAATGAATATTATTTTACCCTACATACGTAAAATTTGCATATTCAGACAAAAGTGTCCATATTTCTCCAAAAAATCCTTTTATGCGTGTATTATTATCATAAGTCGTAATAATTCCGGAGTCCTATAAGTTGTATTTAGTTGGATAATTGATATTTGGCTCATCGTTGATAGATTTCGATGATTATCACAAAAAAGAACAATTAAAATAAAATTCATTACTTACTATATAAAATAAAAGACGAATGGATTCTCCATTAAAATTATGTTTTTCTTTATCATAAGATGCTTTTAATACTTCTTTCTGCAATATGTTAAAAGGTGAAATATCAAAAATGGGAACGAATTTATTTAATTTAGTTTTCCAAATAACACCACTTAAACAGTATACATTATTAAAGAACAGTAAAATTATTATTATAATAATGTGCATTATCTCAAATTTTTAAATAAGTTCAAACGAAACGTTTGTTGACGTCAAGCTTACGAATGATAAAACAAAATTCTATAAAAAATATTATCTTAGAAATATATTTATATTTTTTAAATTGCATGTGACCAACGAAATAAAGTTTTTATGTTGCCGGTAATCATCTTATCTGTTTTTTAATAACATCTTGATTTCAATCAATGAAACATGTCAGTAAGACCATATTAATTTGCTGCAATGGCTTAAAAAAATGTTTTATTGTCAATATAAAGAATAATCGAATAGTCATAAAATTTAACTTAATGACTATCTTCGTGTGACGCAACAAACAACATTTTAACAATCTCATAAACAATCTTCCTCTTTTATGTAAACTAAATTTTTATTCATAAAATTGTTTGATTACAATTTTTCAAAAATTTTAAATTTAATCTTAAATACTAAATAATTAAAACTTCGACATTAATGAATTATTATATTTGACATACACGCATTTTAATAAATTACCGTACTTTTGTGTATATCGAAGTGATAGAAATGATTTTAATTCAAATTTGACTTATTTTAGGCGAGATTGAGTTAAGTGTGATATTTTCCAATTTTTATTATCCATTAAGTTATCGTTATTATTAGTTTTTTATGAATTGCCTTTAAAATAAATTTTACACGTTTAATAAAAAACTTCTTTTAAATTCTTTACAAATAAAAAAAAAGAGAACTGGAAAAAATTGTAAGTATGTATTTTTCAAGAGATCTGGCAGTTTAATCGATAATATTTCAGACATAATTAAACGGGTTTTCATTTAATTTTCAAGTAAGTTGTTTTTAAAGTTATTAACTTGATGTGTAATGCCATAGAATAAACTTAGAAAATAAAAAAAACTGGAATCTTGTACTTATCTGTCGTTCAAAGAGAATCTGAAGACTTTTACTTCATATTCACTTCATTTCACTATCACTTACAGACTTGGACTGACTCGTCATTAATTCTATAGAACGATGGAACTCCTAATAGAGAAAGTTCTTATAAACTTTTGAAAACTTTACATAATAGCAGTACTCGAAAGTGAGAAACCGGCGAGAAACGGCTATTCATTAGATTAAAATTACAACCGTTTGTTAAATACATAAAATGTTTGAGATAAAATTTAGTTTTAAGAAGGAAAATGTATAATTATTTTCTTATTTTTGAAGCACGCGTGTTCAAGTTAGTTTAATTAATTTTTCTCGGTGGTGTAACTGTTACACTGTAGAAATACATAATATTTTCTATAATAAGAAGTACAAGTGATATAAATAAGCCAATAAAATATAAGCAGATCACTAATAATACTTGACGTATGGTTACAGGTGCGTAAAACTTCTTATTTCGTATTTTAGCGTTTATAACTTTGGAATCTAGCCAACGAGACTTTAATGCTCCTATTAATCCTATTTCGTGCAATCTCATAATTCTGAAACAGCAATTAACAACTAATCAAATATTAAAGTTTATTGAGCTAGAAGAATAAGTAATCATCAGCTTAGTTTTATAAGTTACAATGGCATAATGCCTATATTATGCATAATAATTAGAAATTGTGACAGTTTATCATAAATATTACTATTCAATCATTATTTAATAAAACAAAAATAAAAATGATTCATAGTATAGATCTACTTTTAATATGCAATTAAAAAATGAAAAAAATTAATTAATTTTTTAAGTAAACTTTCGATAATATTTTCGTTTATTGAAGAAAATGTTTATTTTTATAATTTAAAATGAATTCATTTCATGCAGTTATATTAAATATTGTGCACGTGACTTATTCAAATATAAGGATTCTTATATCACGTGTTTTTTTGGTGTGAATGACTTCATGAGTCATATAACGAGTTTTAGCGTGGTAACAGAAAATATTAGCAAGGCAGTCACTCTTGATGCCACATTTAAGTAATTTTTTTTACAGTAATAATTATAACAAAAAATTACGAATGTAAAAAATAGTCCAGTATGTTTAAATTTTTATTTGCAGGTAAATGCTTCAGAGTTATTTTTTATACGTACCCTGTATTAATAAATCTTTGATTTTTAAATTTCTTATTAATTCCACCAACAATCCATGTTTCAAAATATGCTTTTCCAACAGGCTCTACTAAGCATTTAATATCTTTCTTTTTAACATCCATATTTTCAAACATAGCGTATTTTTGATTACTTGAGCAGAGCAATTTATTAATTTCTTTTTGCGAAGATAGAAATATTATACGATTTTTATCTTGCATTAAATTATATATAGGTAGACGTTTCGACTAAAAAATAGTCAAATATATTATATAACTTCATATTCTAGTTATTTGCAAAAAGAAATTCGAAATTTATTTGTAAACCTGAAATTCAGTATAAACTATTGAATTCTTTTCTGCAAGTAAGATATATTCTGTATCGTAAAATAATTTTTCCAGACTATCAAATGGAGGATTGAATATTCTACGACTCATATAAACAATTAGTTGCGAATTGTAAGCTGTATTCAAAAACCACGAAAACATGGTGATAGTTATTGCTAATATTCTTTTATTTTTTCCATATTGATCGAATAAAACATTTCCTAAAAATGGAGATTATTTTTAAAAATTAATTATCATTCCTTAAATTTTTTGATAAATAATCTAAAATAACCTTGATTAAAAATACTAGCAAGGATGTAAAAGAAAAAATCTGCAGTCGAAGACACTTCCGAATATGTATCAGGTTTTGTCGAAGATTTGTGGTCAAAAGTACAAAAGCAGCATAGTAAGAAATAAAAAAATAAAATTAACATCCATATCATTCTTGAGTAAATGTCAATCATCCATGTGATTTTAAACTGATAATTTGATTGAATAAATAATCTGTGCCTGCAAAATGATAAACATTTATAAGACGAAAGCTTTTATCAAAGTTAATCTCTCTTTTACTTTCTTAAACTGCTCACTCTGTTTTCCAAAAAGAAGCAGAGAAGTCTACTGCTTCAACTCTACTAATGAAGGCTTCCATTTTTGGTATTATAGTGAATTCTTTGTGTTGTAGCAATCCAATCAATCCAGTAAAATTTGAACTTACAGTGGCACGAGTTCCCATAGTTTCCTCTTTAGATTTATTTAGAATCATACTTTAAATAAAGATAATTTTAAAAAGTGGAATATAATAGGAAATATTTAAATTGTAATAACTAGTCAAAAGTAAATTAATAACCATAATAATGTATACTTCAAAAATGTTTAATGTATACATTAATTTTTTAAAGTAAAATATTTATCGACTCACGACACATTCAAGTATTGGGAAAGCAAAGTCCAAATTTCACCAGAAATTCCTGTAGCGTGTTTATCATTATCATAAAATTCAAATACATTCTTTTCCTAGAATACAAATATAGTAACTTTATATTCAAACTGTAAAGTATTGAATGTCATTTACAGTTTTACTTCGAAATAAATTAGATGCAGAGTGGTTTCTTGCTGTTCTTGATGGTTAAGTTGCTCTAATTCTTCATTTAAACTATCAGATAAAATTTTGAAATCTTTGATGTTCATAATAGGTACAAATTTGTTACTTTTATTGTTCCAAATAACATGTTCTATACTTAACCCAGTAGAGATTATTAGAATGAAAGTAAAAGTAGTTTTTTCCATTGTAATAATATATGTATTAATAGAAGAAATTGTTGCTGATATAAAATAACTTTATATAGAAATACGTTAAGAAGCTGTAGAAAGATAGCTACAAAGTTTTGTTAATATTAAAAAAAGTTTTTTTTAGTCGCTACTGCAATTATTATTTATGAGTCATAAATAATTAATTTTTTATCGTACATAAATGTACCAAAAAAATAATTTATGACATACTAACTGTTTTAATAATAATTATAGTTCGGTAACGATGCAGAGTTTTATTAATATTGTAAAATGATTTTATAAGGAAAATCGATTAATAATTAACAAAGTAAAAAATAACCTTTCATGTTATTTACAACCTTATTTATTTTCAATTACTTACACTCAATTAGTTTTAGAACTTCGTGAATAAACGATTTTTTCAAAAACGACGATGATAATGGATGCACATAAACCAAATAAATATACACTAAGTACTAAAGAAACTTGATTTAAGTGAATAGGAATATAGTATTTCGGTTCAGTTCCTGTTAGTTGTTTGAGCTTTAACCAGTGTGCTTTTAAATGGTTAATTATCCCAAATTCACGCAGCTTAAGAATGCTAAAAAATAAATTAATGTTGCAAAACAGTTTTAAATGATATTTAATAAAATCTTGAAGTTTAATTATTACCTCATTGAGTATATATTTTACGTACCCAATATCGATAGATTTTTTATATTCAAATCCTTTTATAATGCCTCCAACAATCCATGATTGAAAATAAGTTTCGCCAGTAGGACTAAGTGTACATGGAATGCGCTCACCTATTGTTAAGTATTCACTTTCAAGTACAGCGTACTTTTTATTAACTGAACAAGCTAAGTGCCACATATATCTGTAATCCGAGTAGAATTCAATTCTATCTGCTTCATTGATGCGGGTGTAAATAGGCTTGTAGTTTTTCTGTAAAGAAAATATTTTTAAAATACTTAGTAAATAACTGATTGTTTAATTGTACTTTACCTGAAAAGCTATGTCTACAATTGAATGTTTAGCGGCCAATACTTTGTAAAGTGTATTTTCAAGAAGCGTTTCAAGATCATCAAATGGTGGAATTAAAATAGTTTGAGTTACGTAAATAATTAATTGTGAACTAAAAGAAGTCATTAGTAACCATGAAAACAAACTCGTACAAAATGATAAAATCTTAAAATTTTCTTGCACAATGTAAAGTGTATCGCCTGAAATTAAAATCAATTAATTTTTAT
Organism: Ormyrus pomaceus; assembly: GCA_900474385.1. Taxonomy (NCBI): domain Eukaryota; kingdom Metazoa; phylum Arthropoda; class Insecta; order Hymenoptera; family Ormyridae; genus Ormyrus; species Ormyrus pomaceus. Next base: position 17,930 of record UCOM01001420.1, read on the forward strand.
CTAGTTACTATATTGAATTATTCTTACTGAAAGATTTTTTCGTTCAATACGAATAAAAACCTTGGTTACAAAGAGCGCCGAAGTTGTAGAAAAAATACTCTGATATCGATAATGCTATGGAGTGTGAATTTTGAAGATTAGCTAATTTTTGTACTAATATACTAATGATACTTAATAGTACATAAAAAACAATAATCAAACACCATATCTTCCATGAAAATAAATCAATCATCCACGTTGTTTTAAATTCATAATTCGGTCTCACGAACAATCTTCGTCTTTATTTTAAAAGTGAATAAACTACATAAGTAAAATTTAAAACATAGTTAAAAAAATGATTAAATATGGTTAATTACCTTTCTTTCATAATACTCTTTGTAAAGTCGACTACTTCAAGACGATTTAAGTACGATTCTAGTTTTGGTATAATAGTGTATTCCCCGCGTTGCATCATTCCCAATAATCCTGTGAAATTATTACCTGACTTCGTACCGATTGTTTTAACATCAGTCTTGGTTAAAATCATCCTAAAATATTTTTAAGACCCAATAAATTAAAAAACAGATATTTTGTACAATGCATTTTGAGAACTTTAGAGCTTACGTAAAATTTAAAACTTCTGATAATGTAGTCCAAACATCACCAAAAAGCCCGGTTACTCTTGTGTTGTTATCAAAAAATTGAAAGATATTTTTCTCCTGCAAAATTGGAATATTATCTCAATCTTATAAATATGGAAAATATTTTGATGAGCATTTATTACGTGAAAATAGACAAAGTTGATTTTTTCTCCGCCAAAATTATGTTTTTCCCGTAAACGGCTTTCACTTAATACTTCATCCTGTAAATTTTTAAACTGACCAATGCTAAAAATTGGTATAAAATTATTACTTTTATTATTCCATATAACACCATTTATACTAAAACACTGATTTATTGAAAAAATGGTAATAAAAGTAAATATTTTCATTATGCTTTTTCAGTTTTGTTGCGGAGATTTAATTATTTTATAATAAGTTTTTATAAGCAGACAGCATATTCTTAAACGCGTGGAAGTTTATTTTAATGTAAAAACATATATTTGTTAACAGTTGCATGTATATAGTACTACACTATTGAGTGTACTATTAAGAGCGATTATAATGTATGTTCATGCCCAAGCATAGCTAAACGTGTAATTTTTCATAATGAGCAAAAAGTATGTCTTTAAAATGATGAATGTTTTTTTTCTGAACTGTGACAATAATTTAATTTATATAGTTATATTTAGTTTATACTTTATTTTTTATATCATATCTGTTAGCTGATTCTATATAACTACGACTATTATAAAACTTATACTTAGTATATTCGTAGATGAATAGATAGCTGGTCGTTAAAATTAAAATAAACAGATCTTCACGTTTTTACATTTATTTAAATATATTTTAAAATATAAACATTTGCAAATTATACAGTTCTAATCCCTTTTTTGCATGCTTTTATGACGATTATATCATAAAGCGTGCACCCATCTGATAAGATTTATGGAAGGATTTTACGTGATCAATAAAATAGTATATAGGTCTATACAAGTAGATTTAAAACAACATATGAGCAAGGGCAAATTCAAATAATTCTTTTGTTATTTACCATATTGCACCTCTTCATTATGATTTATTGATCGATTTTATGAACATAATCTATATTATAATTTCTAATATAATTTCTTAAGGTTCACTTTAATAACTTGCTTTTTAACTTCTTTACGAGTGTATTTAAAAATTTTATTTTTTAAAAGTATTATGTTTTCAAGTAGTAAAATAATCATAGATGCTATAAATCCAAAACATAATATTCCAAATATTGCGTTCACTTGGCTCATGTCGATCGACTGAAAAGGAATATTTGGAGCATCTACAAGTTTCAAATCTAACCATCGATCTTTTATTCCATCCAGTAGTCCAACTTCATACATCTTTAAAATACTAAAAAGACATCATTATTATTATTTAATGAAAGCCAATTACAATTTAAAAATTTTAAATTTATATTCTACAATATTTACCCAATGTCAAAACTGCGTTTGTACCGATATCCTCTTCTTACTGCAGAAGCTATCCAAGTTTGGAAATAAAATTTTTGCGTTGAAACCAAACTGCAAATATGATTTCCAAGGGTTCGGTGACGATCCTCGGCCTCGAAAACTGCTAATTTCCTATTTTTCGAAAAGCACACTTCTTCGTATACTTTATTTGTCGAGTTAACATAATATACTCTATTAGAAACGTCAACAGTTCTATAATAAGTAGCAATTTTTTCCTAAAAAATGATATTCGCAACATTCATTATTGTAAAATATTAATTGCTAAATGAGAAGCTTAAAATATTCAGGTGATTTTGAACTTGTTTTATTTTACCTGTAAAGCTTCGTGAACCATAGATCCACTAAAAGCAACCACGCCATATCTACTCTTTTGAAATAATTCTTTTAAATCAGTAAAGGGCAACGTAAATTTTTTATTCATCATCAGAAAAATGGCGTGGGAATTGAAAGCAATTAGTATGAGCCAGCAAAAAATGCTTGTGCAGATGTAAATAAGTCTAGATTTTTTGTAAAGTTCCATAGGAACGAAACCTTAACAATTTAATTTCTATGATCAATAATCCTTGCAACAATTATTATTCAACTTATAGATTTTTCAATCTGTAACCCAATATATTTAAAAGCTGTAGGTTGACTAACCTTGAGAAGAAGTAAGACCAATCCCATAAAGTATAAAGTCTTGTAATTTATGGGATTTTTTTTCTTCTGGAGGACCCTTTGCATATTTTTCACAAATAAATCCGGCGACACTTAAAATACATATCATGAAGAAAATCGCATACCAAAGTTTGGCAGAAAATAAATGGATCATCCATTTTTCATCGTGTTTCCATTCAGGGATAATATATAAATGGTAACTGAAATTTTACAATAAATTAGCTTTACAAAAGATTTTAAAATTTAACACTTTACCTACCGTACTCTCCATAAAGGAAGTGTGTAATCTAATAATGATAAACGACTTGCAAATAATCCAGATCTTGGTATAATAACCGATTGGTTTTTTTCTAAAATACCAAGTAGTCCATTAAAACTACCATTACTAAGTTGAGTCCCAAAATTTCTATCTTTGGATCTAACGGGAACCAATCTGAAAATCGATTTTTATCAGGATTAATGTTACAAACAATTGAAGATAATAAATCATCGTAAATATTAAAAAATTTAACTTACGTGAAATTTAAATAATCCCCAAGAATTTGCCAAATCTCTCCACAAATGCCAGTTATTTTCGTATCGTTTTCATGAAAATTTACAATTTGATCTTCCTATAAAAAATATTATGAAGCCCTTAAAAAGAATTAATTAAACACCCGTACTTGATCAACTTACTTCATAATAGGTAAGAGTTATATTTTGTCCGTGAAAATTGTGAAATTCTATGTTGTAAATAGCTTTCACATGGTCGTTTTGTGCCGTTCGAAAACTTGAAATACTAAACAGTGGTACAAAAGTTTGATTTTGTTTGTTCCAAATAATACCATTAACGGCATTTGACATTTTTAGAAAGTCAAAAAAAATTGTTAGCACCAAGAGCATGTTTTAAAATTTATCAAAAAGAATGCACTTTACTTAAATGTAAAACGCTATTTGGGTCGATCCTTGTCTGAGAATTATCAATGCAAATTGTTTCACGCCATTTACGGTGCATTTTAGCAGTATCTGATTTATACCCCATTATATAAAATGCTGGTAATCGTATTATCTATATTTAATAGCAAAATTTATTATTTACTGAGCATAATATCACGTTCATATTTGCAAATGATTTCCGAATAATTTAAAATAGCGAATAGTAAAAATAATTAAGATCATTAAAATCATTGAATTATTATGATTCTTTGAGCTAAGTAAATATTTTATTTTTCTTATTAATTATTAATGATTTTGCTTAAAAATATAAGCAACAAAATAATTTCTGTAGATAATAAAATTGAAAAAAAATTTACATTATGTAAAAAGAAAAAAAAATTATTTAGTACAGAAAGAGTAAAGAAAAAAAAGAATTAAATATGATTGATAAACTACATCACTGTAGTTTTAAATTTCCCGCCAAAAGTATCAGTAATAACGGGTGATGGCGCCAGTCGTCAGTCACGCAAAGCGCAAAGCTGAATGAATATTCGCTGTCAGTTCAGTTGGTGCATTCATCGCGCTCCTGCTTGACGCTGCGAATCGATTTATTCACCCACACAGTCATTAGTCTGACAGCATGCGTTTTGACATTTGCTTCTTAAAGTTTCGTTGAATTCAGCTCCACGCGTAGTAGTTGACAGCAATGTAAATGTCGGATTCTGATAAGAAAATACGCTTTAGCTCGCAAAAATGCATTTGATAGTACGAGAAAATAGTATGAATGGAAGCTTCGTCGTTCTATGAAATTCTTACGATTCTACCGGCGATTGTAACGGAAGGCAGCTATTAAACGTTCCCCTTTTTTGTTGCCACCGAGTCTATTAAAGAATATTCTTAGCTGAAATGAATATTGGAATGGACGGGGATAATATTGCTGCAACAGAGTGTTTAACTCTTGATTTTGGGCCTTTTGAGACTGTACATCGATGGCAGCGAATGCCTGAGTGTGATGAATTTGTTGGTGCAAGGTAGTTTGATTATTCATTCATTGATGAAATATTTTTTGATAATTTAGTATTGATATCTATGATATTTTATTATGATATTGTATTATATTTATGGTATTGTGTCTTTTTAAATTACATTTATTTTTCAGGCGCAGCAAACATACAGTGGTTGCTTATAAAGATGCAATATATGTTTTTGGAGGAGATAATGGAAAGCGAATGTTAAATGATTTGCTACGTTTTGATGTAAAAGAAAAATCGTGGGGAAGAGCTTTTGTTACTGGAAGCCCACCAGCACCCAGATATCATCATTCTGCTGTTGTCAATGGCTCTTCAATGTTTGTATTCGGAGGATACACAGGTGATATTCACTCCAATTCTAATTTAACTAACAAAAATGATTTGTTTGAATACAAATTTCAAACTGGACAATGGACTGAATGGAAGTTTATGGGAAAGTAAGTTTGTAAAAACAATTTGTTAGTCAAAAAGTATTTAAACTAATATTATTTACTTGAAATTTCTTTAAATGTAACATTTTTATGTAGTTGAAAAATAAAATAATATATATAATAATAACATTCAATATATATTTACTAAATTTTATTTATTAGAAATTAAATTTTTTATTCTTAAGTTGAGTTAAATTAACGATTTAAAATTAATTGAACTATTAAAATTTTAGTACTCCAGTAGCAAGGTCTGCACATGGAGCTGCAGTATACGACAACAAATTATGGATATTTGCTGGATATGATGGTAATGCTCGATTAAACGATATGTGGACAATATCTTTATTGGTAAGAATTAAATTTATTTTATATAAAAAATAAAATCAGAATTTTATAATGTTAAATATATATAATATTTTCAAGCCTGGAGATCAAAAAGTTTGGGAACAAGTTGTGCAATCTGGGGATTGTCCACCTACTTGTTGCAATTTTCCTGTAGCTGTAGCTAGGGAATCAATGTTTGTATTCAGTGGACAAAGTGGTGCTAAAATTACTAACAGTCTTTTCCAATTTCATTTTCGTGAAAAGAGGTATGTAAATCTTATTAAAAAAAATAGTTGCTTTCATACAAATTATTTAAATTTTGTTAATTTAATTTATAATTTTTATATTCTAGATGGACCCGTATATCCACAGAACACATCTTACGAGGAGCACCTCCACCACCTGCTCGTCGTTATGGTCACACAATGGTCAGTTTTGATCGACACCTGTATGTTTTTGGTGGCACTGCAGATTCCACTCTACCTAATGATCTACACTGTTATGATCTTGATACTCAAACTTGGCACATTGTAACTCCATCTTCAGACAGTGAGGTTTGCAGTATTAAAGTCAATGCTATAGTTCAAATTGTAATCTCAAATAATTTTATTTAAAAGTTAAAATGTGTTTTAGATCCCTTCAGGACGACTTTTCCATGCAGCAGCAGTAATTGGCGACGCAATGTTTATCTTTGGTGGAACAGTTGACAATAACGTGAGATCTGGTGAAACCTTCCGCTTTCAATTTTCTTCATATCCAAAATGTACTCTACATGACGACTTCGGTCGTCTTTTAAACGCACGACTTTTCTGTGATGTTGAATTTATTGTTGGTGAAGCTGAAACAAAGATTCCAGCACACATCGCCATGGTAGCTGCACGTTCCAAATTTCTCAGACAGAAAATTAGACAAGCTAAGGAGAAAAGAGCAGAACATTTAGAGGAAATTTATGGCACCTCTGATATAAATGTAAAAAATTTGCCGATGCTTGAGGTTTGTACTTTTATGTACTAAAAAAAAAATTTTGTTTATATTTATATGTCTACTAATTCAGAAAAATATAAAAAAATAATATGATTATTAATAATATGAATCTGGATTTAGGTTAAATTAAAAGATGCTGTTCCAGAAGCTTTTGAAATGGTTTTAAATTACATTTATACGGATCGCATTGATCCAACAAAGAAAATTGAAGATCCTTTGAGCAATGGAATAGTTTTACTTATGATGGATGTATATCGTTTGGCTGTGCAATTCAATATGAAGCGCTTAGAACAACTTTGTGTTCACTATTTAGAGGCTACAATAAATCATGCTAATGTTTTAGAAGCATTACACAATGCTGCTCATTTGAAATTATATTTTATAAAAGAATTATGTTTAAGTTTTGTTGTAAAAGATAGCAATTACAATCAAATAGTTATGAGTCAAGAGTTTGAGTCATTAGATCAACCTTTGATGGTTGAGGTGATTAGACGAAAGCAGATGCCACAAACGAAACATTTTTTGAAACAGTATGATTTAGTAACAGATATGGGTAAGTTTGAATTTAAAACAAAAATTGCATTAAAATTAATAACTCTTTGCATTTCAACATTAAAATTAAAATTCTTTTACTTAAAAACAAAATTTTTTAAGGAACAACACTTGAAGAAGACATGGAAGCATTTTTGAAAGGTATTGGACAAGAATTTTGTGATATTACTCTACTTCTTGATGGTGTGCCAATTCCTTCGCACAAAGCAGTGCTAGCTGCACGTTGTAGTTACTTTGAAGGATTATTTAGATCCTTTATGCCTGAAAGCAATACTGTGAATGTAAGAAATAGTCGTTTGCCCTAATTTACAGAAAATTTAATTCGCATAATATTAGATCAACGAACTATTTTTTAAATACAAATATGTGTTCTTCTTTAATAATTTTATAGATACAAATTGGAGAAATGATACCATCATCAGAATCCTTTGGTTCTTTATTGCGGTATATATATTATGCAGATGTATCCATGCCTCCAGAAGATTCCCTTTACCTCTTTACAGTGCCAGTTTTTTATGGATTTACAAATAATCGGTTACAAGCTTTTTGTAAACAGAATCTTGAAATGAATGTAACATTTGAAAATGTTATACAGATATTGGAAGCAGCTGATAGAATGCAAGCTGTAGATATAAAAAAATATGCTTTGAACCTTATAGTGCACCATATTGGAAAGGTAAATTTGTAAAATGAAATTTAAATATAATTTTCGCTCATAAATTTTCTTAAACTTTTTTTTCTTTCAGGTGGTAAAGCTACCAAGGTTAAAGCAACTAAATCGCGAACTTTTATTAGACATTATAGAAGCTATGGCAGATGAACGAAGCGAGGCTCGAACTTGTCAAGATATGTCAAATGATTGCTGACGTATCTCTTTCACGAGTCTTCGTGATCAGCGCTCTCGTGATTGGAAACTTATGAGTCCTTCATCATTTCAAGTGAATATTTTTAAATAAAATTTCCACTTTTAAAAAACTGAATGAAGTCTGAAAATTTTTTATTACCTTGCAGGAACTCTGTCGTGTTAATTTTACACTTATAGGTCGGACAATTCTTTTTGTTGGCGATTGTTATTTAGATCGAGCTGCGCCCCTTTCAAGTTGCTTTGTTACGTCGCAACCAGAAACGGTGAATCCACCACCAAGTGTAGCTTTATCTGACTCCAAACAACGACCTTCGACAACAAAAAGATCACTAAGCGCATCACGATGCTCCGACAAACAAGGAACTTTACGTCGTACTCTATATGCGCTACCTGATCTGGGCATTAGAAAGTTGTTTCTGTAATGTGATGAACCAGTTTTCAGAATCAAGTTGTTTTCTTAAGAGTTTTGATCAGAATTTAATTTTTTCCCGTCCAGTTTCTTTATGATGAGATTTTAATATAAAATGATGATCTAATAAACTAATGTACATTGTACGTAAATTTTTTATAAAAAATTATATTTTAGATCAGAACTCTTAATTGATCTGATAAATAAGCAAACACCAGAAAATTTATATAGATATTTTTTTAATTTTTTAAATGTTGGTTTTCTAAAAAAAAACAAAAAAAAAAAAAGAAATATGAAGTCATTGCGGAATTTAAAGGATTTTTAAATAAGTATAATTCTATTAACTTTTTATGTATTTAAAAAAGAAAATTAAAATAGACTACTCAAAATATTTCAAGTAAAAAATATTTTGTTGTTCAACTCATTTTATAAAGTTGATAAACACTGTGTACGTAGATATCTTACGATATAAGTAATGATATCACGTAACAGTTTTTACATATACTTATTTTATATGATTATAATTAATATATTGCTAGAAAGTGGCTGTGAAGCTTTTGCTGTTTAGCTCTAAATTATTTTAAACTTTTTCTAGCAATTTAAAGTATAAGTAATTAAAGAACTAATTGTGCAAGATGCAATATTGAAGCAAAAGAAACTCAAGTTCGATAGGTACGAGATAATATACCTAGACATGAAATATTACTTAACGTTATCTTACATAATATGAACTATATATATAAATTGTTAAATATGGGTAATTATACGAAATTTAAAATTTATTAAATGCAAAGCTTCTAGATTAGCAACTAATTAATATTTAAAGGTTAATTGCTACTGGTGTCAAACATTAGAAACATTATTAATTTTAAATTGGAATTTCATACATATAAATAATATTTTTTTTTAATTTTCAATATTTGTATAAATGACTTTTAGATAATAATTTATTAACATCCTCCTTTATGTGCTATTTAATTGTTTTAAATTAGAAAACGGCAAATATTTAATCGTTTTTTGAGAATTTGTAAAACATGACATTGACGAATACCAATCAAATAACTTTACTCATTTATTTAATATAAAAAATAATTAAATGCTTATAAAATTCATTTTACTTTATTGTAATAATATTAATGACGAACCCTGAAAAAATATGTAGAAAATAAAAATTGTTCTTGCTATTAATCGTATTACGTTTGTTTTTCTTCATTAACTTTTCACTATGTTCTTCTTTAAAATAAAATAAATATTTATACCGTATTGATAAAGTAGAGTGGAAAGAATCTGTAATCGACTGGAAAGGGAAAGTAGGAAAGGCAATCACAAAACGATCCTTTTTATTAATAAATTATGCGTTATATTTGTATTCGTATTTGCTCACAATCTTACGGTCCATTGTTCATGAAACATCAATTTTAAAAGTCTTTACCTGGTGCAAGCCTATTTTCTATATCTCTCTTGTACAATCACATTTTCTCACATTTGCGCTCGTTTTATTCTGCCACGCTCTCTTTCTAGCGCATAAAATGAAAGAAAAAAAGCCGCAGCCGCGGGTACAAAAAATTTCTTTTGGCACTCGCGGGCTTTTCTCCATTTAAAAACAAATTCTCCATCCTTTTTATTAGTCACGATCTTCTTCTACCTAGTAAGTCACACGCATCGCCTAAAGTACCAAACGTTACAACTTTCTAGTTCATTTTTTGCGAAACAGGTATATAGCTATCAATCCATGTAATGATTTTCAGCTTGGATATACCGTAAACAATGTTTGCGTTGACTTTCGAAAATTAATGTTTGTTTTAAACGCAAGTTTACAGTAACAAGTATCATTTATATGGGACAAATTTTATGAATCTTGATGATTCAACAAGTAAAAGTATTTCGCCCATTAAAATAACAATTTTAAAATCAATTTGTTTTTTTCTCAATAACAATCTTTTTTCTCCTTATTTTTTAATTGAAATTGTTTCCGCTTTCACTAAAGATCACACTCTTAGTTCCATTCGCTATGAAGCATAGTTTAAGTTCCTCTAATAGTCTTCTAGTTTTTTTTTTTTATTATAACTAGTTATATGTGTAAGATTTTCCTCGCATTGCTAATTATTATTACATACGATAAATTACGCTAAGTAGGCCTTTTTGTTTCGTCGCTTAAGACTTAAGAGACTACATTTGTTTTAATTTTACGAAGAAAATCTGCATTTAATGAACAATGCAAAAAATTTTTTCCATTCACGTTACTTTAATCGCCATTTTTTTTCTTATCTGAGTGCTTTTTATCTCATTTGTGATCCCTTGACTGTAGAGTTAGAAAAATGTTCGTTTATTGCATCGCAGTACTGTAATTCGTAGATTTTTAATAACTGTATAAGTTGTCTTAAAAATTTCACGTTGTTTTCGAATGGCCCCAATCTGAAACAGAAATTTGATAAACATATTTCATTTGGAAACTTGCATTTCGCGGCGGGGCTGAATTGCATTTATATATATTTTTTTACTTTAATACAAAATATTAAAAGATGCTATCATTCGTTAGTTTAATTTTTTGTGAAAAATAAGACTGATAAACTCCAAACTTTTAACATCAACATTTTCGTATAATAAAATGCTAATAAAATATTTAATATGAAAAACTCAGTTCGCATAATTTCCGCAAACCAGGTCCTCCCTATTTGGTAGGTAGGGCACAAAGCACTAAATAATTGGATGCAATAAAGCCAGCCACGCGTCATAACGTGCGAGAGGGCACAAACAAACATCTTGATGCAATTCATTACCAGTTGTGGAATTCCTCTGGCGTATCGCAGGTTCAAAGAGAACAAGAGAAAGAGAGAGTGAGAGAGAGAGAGAGAGAGAGGGGGAGAGAGACAGTGAGAGTGAGAGAGAGAGAGAGACATATCAGGCAATCGGCTGCTAGGCTAAATCGTTCCCTTCCCAGTTGATGCGTAATTGCTTGGTCGGTCTTTTCACGAGGGCGAGAGCGTTGCGCCTCGTCTCGTTAAGCTGTTCCCTCGACTTGCAATAAGCTTTCGCAATCAGGCTGTGCAGGACCCAATTACTCGGCTTTCGCGTCGCCGAGGCCGCGAAGACGACGGGTGGGAAAGTCCGCACCCGCGAATCGGCCGTCTGATGCAATTTTTGCGTCGATGCTCTCGGAGAGGTGTCCCAACGTATACGTCCAAATTTTCGACTCCGAGACGCCTTTACAAAAGTCCCTCGACTTCGCCGGGCCTGATAATAAGAGCGACTGTGGCGCTACAAAACAAATTTAAACTTCTCTTCGCTGAGTCTCTTCATTTCTGAAATGAAGAATATTTTTTGTCGGTGAAAAATCGACATCCTTTTTTGTAGAGAAAATTTATGACGGTGCAATCATTGGGTGAAAATAAAATAGGGATCGAGAAATTAAGGCCAATTAGGTTTTATTAAAAAATTCATCAAATTTTTTTTAGAGCTTCATATTCTGTTTTTACGATAATAATTTTTACTGGTAAATAATTTTTGACGGATGCTGATTCATTAATTTAAGTGCCAGGTCAAACATTTTGTTATATAATAAAAACCGCAATTTCGTAAAGTTTTTATTTGAAATTCACGTATAACGTTTCAAAAAGCTTTTAAATGGTAAATATTTACACTGAGATAAGCATTTTTGAACTGTGTAAATCATTTTACACATGAAAAATACTTTTAAAATAAATGCTTTAAATAAATCTGTATAAAATCTCTCGTTTTATTTCTACTTAATTCTGTTACGTCTCGTTACGATCGTTACGTCAACATATTGTTCTAAAGTAACTTTAATTAATTAAATTGAATATGTATATCAATCAGAACTGCACTTTGGTCAAAAAGCTAATAAAATCTCCCGCAACAAATCCCCCGGTCAGCCTACCTTTTCCTCCGCGATGCTGCTGGTCGAGGCCATCCTGTGGGAGGGCTCGAGCCTCTTCCTGCGCTCCTCGATGGTCTCGGCGTCGAGGCTGATCGTCGTCTGCAGCGGCTGCTGCACCGAGGCGTTCACGTGCCTGGTCTTGATCAGGGGCGGATTGCGCGACTGCGGGATCGCGAAGGCCCGCCTCAGGGCGCCCCGCGGCGGCGAAGGCGGCGGGTACGAGATACCTAAGCAGAGGAACGCAGACCAGCGGCCAGCTCTCGATTAACCATCTGATCGTTATTCAGGGGAGGGAAGCTTTCGTGGGGTGTAACGAACTTTTTTTTACAGTGCTTGTCAGGTAGAAATTGGTAAATAGCGTGTTGGTTCGTATGATGAAGCGTTTCGGGTCAACTCTAAGCCCACCAGATCGTGATATTTGTAACTCGTATATTGGCGATACTAAAATGTACCTGTAAAAATGTGCAACGAGCCTTTTCGCTGTATTTGTAATATCTTGACAAACAATAAAACGTCTAATTTCTGAAATAAAAAATCTTGAGCACCCTCTGATGGAAAATGGCTTTTTCCATGTAAGAAATGCTCAGCTTTCCATCTAAATCATTATAAAAAAACATATGTACACCAATTGAGATATAAAGGCGTTTTGTAGTTTTTCAAGATGAAAATGAAAAATTTCGAAACATTTAACCGCACTGTTGTAAAGCTGCTGAGGGAAACATACATCGGGAATGCTTATTCCATACTTGTTCGCAAAATATTGCAAGTACGAGTTACAAATAACATGAGTTGACACTCGCGAGGTGCAATTTCTCACATGTATTCTAAATATGCGATTATTTACAGAAGCTATAATTTTACGGTATTTACAATGCGACTTCGAATGATATACTTAGAGAATTGTAGTGAGAATTTATTGGAGTATGGTTATATTACAATTATTTAAAAATATAAGTTAAAAAAATTAAATCTAATTTCTAAAATACGAATAAATGAATGAATGTTTGTACCAGAATAAGCTTGTTGATATATTAAGTATATGTATTATGTACACTTGTGAAATGAAGCCTAAATAGAAGTACTGTTATACATGCCGAAATAACTCGAAAGTATATGAGAGATAATTATCGAATTTATCTTAAAATACCTTTTATTTTTAATATTAACTATGAAAAATGCATTGTTTATGCAAAATGTAAATGGAATAAAATAATGATTCAAAAAATAAATTCGTTAACGATTGAGTAAAAGCCGACTTTTTCATGAATCATCGTTAGGTAAGCGTACTCTACTTTATATGTGTATTTAAATTTTGGTTATTAACGAAAATGAAAACAAAATTTGAAATGCAGATGAAAAATGTTTTCAGTACGATTGATGTACCTAAAATTGATTGATGTTAGCTAGATAGAAAAATGAACATATAAAAAAGCAAAATAATATTATTCATGAGCTTTTACCAGCTTTGGTGATAAAAAGGGAAGCATAAAGAAATGTAAAAAGCTCCTCATAAAACAACCAAAGCTCAAAGCAAAACTATCGTACAAGAGCACGAAAGCCGGTAAAAAATCGACTTTTACTTGGCCCACGCCGGGAGGTGTTCTAATAATAGTTAAAGTGCTTTGCCTTTTTTCTTAAATGAAAATTCACCTCGATGACCGGGCGACAGGAGGGTGTCCTTGCTCTTGGTGATCTGAGGCACGATGAGCAGCGAGCTGGGCGGCGTCGGCGAGACCGTCGACGTCTGCGGCGAGGTGGCGAGGGTCAGGTTCGGCAGCGACTGGCCCAGGCACGAGTAAGCCGGCACCTGCACGCTCAGCGTGTTCGGCGTCGGGGACTTACTCAACAACGAGCGCCTGCTTTGAGGGCGAAAATTCCAGTTGGTTGCGTTCGTTCGCTTCTTTTCGTCGGGGAGGAATCGTGCAGTTCGTGGAATTCGGTGCTTTTTATTTTATGCATTTAGCATTTAAACCGATTGGGCTACTGATGAATTAAATAGCTTTGTGGAATGGAATGCAGCTGTTTTTTTTTCTTTTTTTTTTTTTTTTTATTAAATTCCAGAGAGAGGATATTGTTATCGGCTTAAGAATTATTTGAATTAAAAATTGAAAGTATTTTTTTCTTTTGCAGTTATTTTTGACATTTTGTAAAATAAACCTCACATTATTTTTACAAAATATTATTTTTTTAAAAAGAAATAAAGCAAATGATTTATTGATGCTCAATTCGGAATTAAATTTAAATCGAAATCCCAAAAGTGGTTACTTTAAAATTCTAAAAATCAATATCGACTATACATGTTAATCTTTTCCAAGAATTTGGTTATAGAAAAATCAATAAAGACATTTTACGCGCTTTTCAAAACTAGGATAATTCTACAGAGGTACACTACATAAATTCATGCTTCTAAATAAATAAAAGTAATTGCAAATTACTTTACTTACATGCAAAAGTGGAGTGCACTTACAGACTAAAATAAAATATCTTTATTAGAAGGAAAAAGTAAGAAAACAGAAGCTTATGGCATGTGTATAGTAATTTATTTAAAATTAAATTACTACAAAATATATTTAACAATAAAATTATTTACATTTATATATTACAAAATATTTTGTACAGAAAAAATAATTTTTATCAAAAGATTCAGTTTTAAATTAATACAATATCCGTTCAATAAAACGGATAATATTTAATAATATTATTGAATAATATTTAATAACTATTAAATATTATCAATCAGACGAGGTAACGATGAAGTAATTACACAATAAATGCTAATTCTAATTGTAAGCAGAGAAATCAAGTGAATCACGAAAGTTCATTTGTAAAATTAATATAATGTTTTAATAAAATATTTATAATTGTAACTTTAGATTAATTGTGATTAATCAATGTAATAAAATGCATATGTTAATAAAATGCAAATAATAAATTGCTATTTGTCTTTAATACAACTTCAAAACAAACGAACAATAAAGGAACAACAAACAGTTATATACTTTATGTTCCGGTATCTATTTCTATATATACGCACTGTTAAAATTTAAAAAATACTTTGTTCGCAAGCTGCTATATCTAAATTTATTATAAACGTGCAAAATAAAACTTTCTAATATTATTTATATAGGCAATGGCAAATACAAGATTTACAAATCACTGTTAAGCATTTATTGATTTCTCATTAAAAGCAGACTCTTATTACTGTTGTAGACGTTCAAAATGATTAGGCACTAAATGATAACTAAATGATAATGCATGATTTTAATTATACAGCGAAAATAAAAAAAATAATGAAGAAAATAATAGCGTCTAAGAAGTTCCATCACCATCTACAATATTTTAATAAAAGGCAAATATAGAAATTATTTACATAATTGACTACAATTATTGTAACGTATTTTGGTGTTTACAGTATATACTTTAAACGGTTAAGTTAAATCTTTATAAATTAATAATTTTAGACTTATAGAAAATTCTAAATTTGATAAATACCTTGTAGTAAAAATTAATTTAATAAAAGAACTAGAATAAATAAATTTTAAATTTGATACAAAAAACTTTGCATCCTACATATTATTATGGCTTAAAGTTATTGATACGTCCAATAATTAAAGTTTGATTTAAGGGCACATATAACGGTTACTTTCAATTTTAAGGAATGTTACATCCGCCATTAAAAAAGTACATCAATAAAATATGTCAAGAATAGTGATAAAAACTTTAAAATATCAGACGATTCGATACATCGTAAGATAAGTGAGTTCTTAATTATTTGCATACAGTAATTATCGTAAAATGCATGACAAAATATTGTAGCTAGTTTTTACAACCAACAGTTAAGAATAAATTTGTTGGTTCATAGAGAAGTTATATTTTGCAAACTAGGTTTGTGGGTATTATTTTTGACTTATGATGAAAATTTATCAATCATCCTAATATGTTAATTAATATTTAAACAAAAGTAAGTACTTTTACAAAAATATGTAAGTACTAAAATGAAGTTGTCAGGTAAAACGAACAACGAAAGTAACAAAAATTTATCGAACACAAGATAAAATGCCGTCAAATGTTATTATTACTCTAAACTTTACTCTAACGACACTAAACAAACTTACTGTCCCGAGGGAAGCAGAAAAGAAAGTAAGATAATACATAAAAACTACATAGGCGCAAAAACGAAGGGAGAAACAAGGAGAGAAGGAGGCCTAAGCCGAGCGCGGAAAGCGCGCAGACGCTCGGTGTCACCTGATCTGTAGCTGCCTGTGATTGTGACCCGCGACGGCTGCGGCGGCCGCCGCCGCTGCCGATTCCGTTCCCTCCTCGGACGAGACGCTCGACGCCCTCGGCGGCTCCGTCGTCTCGACGCTGACGTTGCGGCTCGGGTTGTAACTCGGCAGGAAGTTGCTGCTGCTCGGTGATGCGCCCTCCATCTCCATGCTGCCGCTGCAAAGGCAAGGGGACATTTTTCGAGCAAACTCGCTGGACTCGTGGGAGATTTCGATTTAGAGCTGCGGTTTCGTTGCTGTTATGCGCTCGAGAGGAAGAAACGGGTTCAGGGAGGCAAAGCCTGGTCGTTTGGGGTTTTGCATCGACATTTCTGTATGAGGTACTTACTTGGTTGGGACGTACGGAGGTATCCGAACGTAGTAAGGTTTTAGATGAAAGAAGCAGAGTTTCATGATTAGAATTAGAGAGTGACGTTGGCGAATATTAAAGAATTTATTGCAGAAGATGTGGTTATTTTGAGCTTTTGGTTGGATAACCAACGGAATTTAGTGATAATTTTGACACATTACATGGTGTGTATTATATGGCCAATTCGGATTTTCAAATAGTAGAGAGGAAGAGTTTTCGTCCTAACATATATTTCAAAGAGAAATATGTATTAGAACTAGATAGATTAGTATCTTACAACGAACATGCAATTTTTTATTTGTTACAATACAAATATCTTTACGTGTGCCTATTTACTTGAAACTGTTATTTTACGTTGAATTGAACTTGTATTAAATTGTATTGTAAAGGATTGTAATGAAATGCTACAGTAATCAATCTAAATCATGTAACTTACAAAAAGATGCAAACCCCGCGTTAAAAGGAGAAGGACTACTACTTGCAATTTGTATCGTAGATTCATGTACGATTTTAAAAATAAGATTTCTACAAATGGTATTTTACAAATGGTATCCTCTTTATATGTAGAAAGAGCACTTATATTTTACTACGTGCATTGCAAGATTGAACATTTCAAAAACCTTTGAATCGCATAATTTAGCATCAGTTATTTTCATAATGCGAACTGCCTAATTGCCTTGTTCAAATCCTCATTAAATCTTTCTGCAAAATTGAACTCTCAATCGAAATTTCAATCGTACAATGCACCCTCTGTACACCCTTAAGCCTCTACTTAAGTTAAAAGCAGCGGCCAACTACGAACCTGTGACTGTGCGCGAGGCTGCTAACTCGGGAAGCCCGGCTGCTGCCTCGCGGCGTCCTCGGTATGCCCTCGCACAGCTCATCCATATCGAAGTCCCCGTCGCCCAAGTACGTGCTTGCCTGCCGGCTGACCGAGCCGAGGGTCAGCGAGCTGCCCATCGGCGGCAGCTTCAGCATCGCGAACTGCTGCTGCGCTTTCCTTATCGACTCCATCCACGACTGCTCGATAAAAAACGTTTATTACTTTCTGCTCGACAGTTTTGCCGTTTAAGTGGTTTTTTTGCGGATACATTTCGGCGTAGGACGGAGGTGAGAAGATTTTAGACGAATGTGCCGAATTAAAATGCATCGGATTCGGTACAGCGGGAAAACAATAAAAAAAGATTTATCGAGGATAACTGAAAACGAGCTGGGACTGTATTGCGACTATAATAAAATTCCGGAAATTTTGTCCCGGTTTTAGCCTCAAGAGAGTTAAATTGAAAGAGATTATACTATCGAGAGAAACGCCGTACGTGCAACACAGGTGGCCAGAATTTTTACTGCCCGATTTGTATTCAAATTGAATTTCGAAACTAAAATTTTTAATAAATTTACTGCGTTATGTACTCAAAAATAATATATCGAGTTTCTCACGAACGGAAACTTTTTCTGTAACATAATGATCGGAGCAAGCAATCCGACTACTTTACAACGACGGTATTGCCTTATAATTCCAGGTTAAATTAGCGTGACTCACGCAAGTCTCGTTGGGCGTAGTGAATTATTCTAAAAATCCGAAAGAGCATAAGAAAAGGGCAATCTTGATCGTTCGAAATTATTACGTCAGCGGGAGCTCGAAATTATACATCCCCGTGACCAACGCCGAGCCAGATTAAATTCCGCCTCTAATTTTAAGCCCACGCCGCGACACTTTCCCTGCAGCGCGGCGAATCAATTATATAGGCCGAAATTGCCTCGCGCAATATACCTTGGCGAGTTTCGGCTCGCTGACGCTCAATACGAGGGCGGCGGAGGCCGCGCCGAACTCATTGAGGTAGACGAGACCGAGGCTCGAGGCCTCCTTGAGCTCGTGCACCCGCACCCGGTCGACGACGTAAGGTTGCCGGATGATCTTGAGGCCGCCGACCGGGCTACCCGAGCTGCTGCTCGTCGACGCCTTCTTCGTCGACTGCTTGCAGATCAGCAGCATGTCCGTCAGCAGGAGCACGTGCACCTCCATCTGCGAATTGAGTTTGAGGTGGTTTTTTTTTTTTTTTGCTTTGAGATCGGGCTGCTTCGTTAGGGATGGTTTAGCATGCAGGGTGCAAATTTTTTTAAAAAGGAAACTACAACTGTTAAACATAAATCAGCAAAATCAATAAATTCAGCTAAACTGACAAAAATAATTCATAAGATTCTAAACTACTCTTAAAATAATAAACAATTCCTCGCAACGGCAGAAGCTCCGAGGCGCTAAATTAAAGAGGCGCATCTGAATTCAAAGTTACCTTGCTGGTCGCCGAGTCACGTAGCTTGAAATCACCCTCCCTCAGCAGGGTCCTACTGACGCTGTCCCTGGGACAGCCGGGTATCGGCGCGGTGGTGATGTCGAAGCTGCTGTACAGCTTTATAAGCTTCTCGAGCTCCTCGTCCCGCGACTCGACGACGTCGTAGCTGTCGAGTCGCGAGGCCGCGCTCACCAATCGGGCCGTCTCCTCGCTGCGGCGCATCGCCGCGTTCACCGACGCCACGAAAGTGTCCACCGACTTGATCTGCGGGATTTCGTTCGGTCGTTTACGCCTGACTCTTTACTCAAAAATTGCTCTCGCTTACCATTACAGTCTGCTCGGCTCGCTGCTCCTCGTGCTCCGTGTTTTTGTGAACTGCTTTTAACAAAAGCGAGTACTTGGTTATTCTCTGCATCGGTTTCACCAAAATGTCGAGTAGCCTCAATCGGTTGCAGTCTTTTTGCGTTTCGCACCACTGTAATTAGCAACAAGTTTTATTTGATTTGAGAGCAGCACTGGTCGGCGGAGCGAGCTGTACGAGCTGATAAGCCAAGCTTACCACGAGGTAGGCCGTGAACAGGTCGTTGTCGTTGAATCGGTCGCGGCAGTATTGCTGGCACTTGCTATGCTCGGAGCAGTACCTCGTGTACGGGGCGAATATCCTTTCGAAATTCTCGAAGCCCTGGAGTAGGTGGCCGGGATCGAGAGGCTGCCGGGTCGTGCGGGCGGCGTGCAGCATCGCGAGTATGTGCTCCGACCAGAAGTAACGGTTGGCCGCGTAGATCTCCGGTATGTTGCTGAACAGCTTCGTCCTGTCGACCTCGCTCAGGATATTCGAGGCCTGCAGGCCGCACAGACAGGCCATGAAGAG
The DNA here is from genome assembly GCA_900474385.1 of Ormyrus pomaceus. NCBI lineage: Eukaryota > Metazoa > Arthropoda > Insecta > Hymenoptera > Ormyridae > Ormyrus > Ormyrus pomaceus. Next base: position 37,879 of record UCOM01001420.1, read on the forward strand.
CTGCCGAACGGAACGGAACGGGAGTTAGCATTTCGTTTATCGGAGATTCCAAGCTCTCGATAATCGGGGTAAACGGTCGTTCGTGCGTCTTGTTGATTTTAAGCTTAAAATTTTACGCGGAGATAATCAATTGTGTATTTGAACGGCGGACTAAACGATTTGACCTGAAAGAACATTGATTTACGAGTGATAAAGCCTAAATTTAGTCAGATTTGCCGATAAGTTAAAGTATGGTTACGCTGCTTCTATTTTTAAAAGCCACTTTATTAATAATTCAAGGAGCACTTACCTAAAGCTCTTTAAAAATATATCTAATTTTACTGCTTTGGCCTTTTTTTGCAATTAAATGTACAGTCTATTGTTCTTTACTTTGATAACTTTAATTACCTTGTTAAAATAGTCAACAAAATATACGTTAATTAACGCAGTTTGAAACCTACATTAAAGAAGTTTAAACTTGAGTCGTTAATTTAATTTCACAATCAGAACGTTAAAAAATTTTCCCCCGGGATTCTTAAATTTTCCATGGTCTCTTCGCAAAACTGTGATAAAAAGTGCGACGCGCGTAAACAAAGCAAAATTCCAAGTTCTTCATTCTAATTAAAGCAACAGTTCCGAAAAGTTTGGATGTTCGCGTCAAGCGAAGTTTCAAAGTGAAATTTCGCGCGAGCGGGTCATGGGACAGACTAATTTCCCAAGGACAAATCCTCGACATACTCGGGAAGCGGCCGGAGTAGATGAGGGGGGAGAGAGAGGGTACTTACATCGGTCACGACTTTCAGCGTTTTAATGTAAGCTGCTTCCGTCTGTGCCAACTCCCAGAGGACCGTTTGCTGTTGCTGCTGCTTCTCGCTAAGGAGTTCCGAGTTCTCGACTATGTCGCGCCAATCGTTCTCCAGACTAAAGAGCACTGTGAACAAGGTTTTAACCGTTATTGTCCTCGGCAAATTGAAAGATTTTTTAGAGATCAGTGGTCATTAATTTTAAGAAATGATTTGTTGTGGCTTGAATATAAAAGAACAACTTTTATAGATACAGATCTTTAAAAAATTATGTATTAAAAAATTTGAAGACATAATATTGACGGACGGATGTATTGCCCACATATTTTTTTATTAGAAAAGGCATTTTACTTTTTCGGTTAATTGACATCAGTAAGTCAATTATTAGCTACCTTAATTGCTCGCCTCCCTTAAAAGCTCCCCGAAAGTATGATGTAATTAGCTCAAGGAAGTTCGAACTGTTTAAAATTGTATGGATGTTACAACATTGACTCATACCATGAAATTGATACCTTTCCGTAAATATCGATCGGCTTTTCATTTTCCAGGATTGCCGAGTGGATAAAATAGCATGTTTCTTCTTTTTTTCTATCAGGGTGACCTTGCCGAACTATAATGCCGTCGAGATCGATTCCTCGCAAAGCGACACGAACGAAACGCTCTGCCCGGCTAATTCATCCCTTTCGGATCGCGACGCTTCCGCTTCTTCTGCTTCCGCTCTTATTTGTAACTTCCGGCTCTGCTTCCCAATTACGTAGCCAGCGAAAGAGTGAATTGGCGGGACGAGTAAATCGAATAGAAAAGAGACCCAGCCAACTCCATTCGCGAAATTGCATTCAAGCCGTAAGCTGCGGGAGTGCAGCGTCTCGGAGAGGAGAATCCGAGATTTTGTGTTTAAGAGTCCAGAACGAAGTTCAGGACAATTGTTTTTTCCAAAGAAGCTCGAGCTCCACCGAGACTTTTCGACAAAGAAGAATGATAGAAAGGCGCTTTTATCGGAAAATAAATATTTAGCTCTAGCTCTTTTATTTTATTTTTGAATGCTTGGAAAAAAGCAAGAAGGCTCTCCTCGTTTCAATTGTCTGATTAAAATGAGATAATAATAATATTAAGATTTTAATTAATAGAATAATTTTTTAATTAATTTTCGATCACGTTGAAGTCTGAGCATAAATTATTTATAAAACAGTTTAATATAAAGGAAACAAAGCTTTTAATTTTATTTTTGAATCTGGTTTTAAGTCCAAGAAAAAAAACTGAATCAATAATACAGATCCTAGCCGAAGTCAATTGAAATGGATATCAAATTTCTCCAACCCTGAGTTCATTTATTATTTTTCCGCTAATATTCAAAGCTTGCATCGGAAATTATTATAAGAATTTTCTCGGGCCTTATTTTATATAATAATACTTCTATATTGTGCCCTGAGGCATTCGCCACTTTAATCTCTTTTCATGAAACACAGAATGCCTGCAGTAAGTACGCTAATTTATTCGAGAAAAATATGAAAAGCCGCATTAAAATTGAGCCCTTGCCAAGATACCTTCCTCGCCGCCTGCCATCTCGTAGGTGACCTGCGCCTCCGGCAGCTTCGGCACCCCGTGCTTCGTGTAGCCGTTGAGCTGCTCGACGAGCAGCTCCATCTTGGTGCCTTTGGTATTGGTGAAGAAGCCGCTCCAGCGCTGCTTGCTCGCCTTGAGTCCCGCAGCCCCAGCGGCACCCTTGGCGGTGGCGAGCGCTGCCGCGGCCGCCGCGCCAACCTCCGAGTCCACGCTCGAGTCCTCCGTCGAGACGCTGAAAAATCGGCCGCTCCTACCCTTGTAGCTCTGAAACAGACGTGATTTTGAGTTGTTTTTTTTTTTTTTTTTATTAGGAAAATGCAGTGGTTGGGATTTGGAGGCTGTGGTGTTACAATGTTTCGAGTGGAAAGAGTACAAGATCGGTCAGGCGTAATTTCTTTGCGGAAACCGGAAGAATAAGATTTGGAAAAAAGATTAGTTGATAAGGGTTGAATATAATTTTAACAAGCTTCTTTTAGAATATATCATTGAACGCTTTAAAATCTCATTAGAGAATTTACTGCTTATCGTGCCTGATACATTTATAGTAAAACGGCTTTTAATAGAATTCTAATTTTCACTGGGAACTATGCAAATGAAGCAATTAAAGATGCTCTTGGTTTAAATAAGCCAAGTTTTAATATTTTATCACCACTTCTGAGGCGTATCCCAGGGAATAATTAAACATGATAATATTGTTTCCAACTTTCTACATTAAGATCAAGAGACAGAGGTAATGCGCAATCAGTAATATTTGACCAAGGTCAAGGAAAAGCTTCAATGTTAATTGCTGTTGCGGAATCCTATTATAGAGGCGCGAAAAATACCAGCGCTTTCCTTAAACGTTTACGGGTCGTGATAATAAACCATTTATTTAGGAAATGAATAAAATCCTGAACATCACGTTTATCGGGAAAAACGAGTTTTCAATGTCGTAAAAGAAAACCAATTCGATAATAACGCTACCCTGAAAAGTTACGACGTATCTATAGATGCCAGTAAAATTATGATTCACAGCGCATTTTACTCCAATTTTATAACGAGGTATTTACACTTTATGTATGTCTGCACGTAGTTTAAAAAATATTTTACGAACACCTCCTTAATTACAATTTATTGCCAAAACTCTTACCGAAAAAGTAGAGAATAAATGTAAGACAGTTTAAACTCCGATTTATTTTTGCCGATAAACCCCATTTCTCCAAAAACCGTTACCACCCGTTTAACAAGCAACCGTCGGCTTTTACCGTATTCTACTTGCAAGCACCTCTTAGTGGAGCGTAAACTTGGCAAAATTTTGAGGACGCGTAAATCGGCCTCCCTATAAATACTAATTTATGCGATCGATCACTGCCTGAGTGCCTAAATAAACGCAGCAAGGGGGAGAAAGGGGAGGGGGGGGACGATGGTATAACACAAGGCA
>UCOM01001421.1:0-41646 GCA_900474385.1 Ormyrus pomaceus
TTTAACATGTAATCCCTATACCGAGGTATTAAAAAAGTGACATTTTCTTATAATTCAAAGCAATGACTCGATTGAATGTTGAAAAAAACCTACAGTTTAATAGAAAAACAATCAAAGAACAAAATTGCATCCGGATCTTGATCGTGTACCATACCGTTTCACAGAAACAAACAAAAATGTAAACAAAACGTCGAGTTCGTGGGCTGCAGAGGTGGCGCGCGGCGAGCGGGCAGCCTCTCGCGCGGGAGAGGGTACTCTCTTTCCTCGCTTCGCACGGACATGACATATATATTTGGCACCAACGTCCTTAAAGTGGGCCTACGCGGTCGCTCCCCCCTCCTCCCCCGCAGTTTTACATAGAAATTCTATCGCGGTTCTTAGAATTATCGGCCGATGCCGAACAGGTCTCGCGCCGCGTCGATGCGCCCGTTACAATGTCAAGATTCAATCTCAGAATCGAGAACATTTTTTTTTTTCGATTTCAATCGGTTCTTTTTAACAGGTTTGCGTTGTGACATACCTAAATGCTGTTATCCTGTACTTGCTTGATCTGACAACAATCTGAAAAATTAACAGAAAAACAAAGAATCAGGTACTTTTATTATGAAAGTCATTATTTTGAATAGATTATATTTAAAAATATATACTTATCTGATATTACATTTTTCTTCATTGGAAGAAGAGAGAATGCCAAGTAACTTTTTCGTTGAAATTATTATTATTATTTTAAACTTGACTAATTTCTTGATTCTTCAATATTTGTTGTATTTGATCATTTGTCGCATGCATGTGACTACAAAACTGAACAGCTCTATAGCACACAGTGTACCAACTTTATCAATCGTCTTCGGTGCGATCGAAACGCCACCATATAAGTCATCAGACGTTGTGTTTTGTATAGCCACGCATGTGACTACTTCATAACATTCAATAAATATTCAATAAATATATATTTTTGAATTTTAAAACAATAATTATAACGAAAGAGAGTATTGGACATAACTTGGCATTCATTGAAAAAGACGAATTATTCAGTAAGATACAGCTGTTTAAAAAATTTTTTAAAATAAAATAAAACCATATCTTTTGAACTAATAAGTCTTATCTTTTTTCATATAAAAATTCCACACGAGATTAGTTCGGTTTTCGAGTATTTATCGATCTCAAGCCGTGGATATCGAATTATCCCTTCATTTTATCGAATTATAAAAAAAATCGAATAACGAAAGCGAATGTGCGTTGCGCACCGGAATCAAACTAGTGAGCTGAAAAACTATACAGCTCTGAACATACAAAAGATTTACCTGTTCCCAAAATTTCTAGTCGATTAAAGCTTTTTACCCCCGTAATCGTTGGACATAAAAAACTCATTTTTTTCAGTTTTCAGCTTTTTATTCAAAAACCAATAGACAAAATGGCTTGAAATTGTTATAGATTATGGCTCTATATATTCTTAATTACCAAAATCGGCAAGGTGTGGTTTGTACACATAAGAATTGTGCACATATTAATTGTGCACAATTTAGCGTAGCTCGGTATATCTATATATAAATTTCACCAATGTTAAAGTGTGCCCAATTAATATGTGCACAATTCTTATGTGCACAAACCACACCTTGCCCCAAAATCTTTTTCACAACAGTTGATAATTTAAATTAAGAATTACAAACTTTTTTAAAAAAAAACACGTTTTTGTTAAGGTGGCTCCGGCGAATTAGCATGTCAATAAGAAAAAAAAAATAAAAAATACGTTGAAAAAATTCGAAATTAAAGAATTTTTCTGATATCAAACTTAGGTCAGGTTGCCAGACAACCCGAAGAGATTTTACTTTTCAAAAATATTAACTTGTACATTAGCTCTAATGGGTGAACAAAAGCCATTTTGTCAATTAGTTTTTGAATCAAATGCTGGAAACTGAAAAAAATGACTTTTCTATGTCCAACGATTACGGGAGTAAAAAGGCTTTAAATTACTTGAAATTTTGGGAAAAGGTAGATCTTGTATATGTTCAGAGCTGTATAGTTTTTCAGCTTATGAAACTTATTAGTTCAAAACAGAAGATATTAAGGTTTTATTTTATTTTTCTAAATTTTTTGAATAGGTGTATCTTAGTCTGTCAGAATAATTTGTCTTTTTCAATGATCAACCACTTATTTTTTTCGTCTTTAACTAAACGTTTAAAATTAAAAATAATTTCTGAAATACATATACTAGTTTTTATTTTATAACGATTTCAAATTATATATGGTATCGCGATTATATATAACATAATACAGTTGTATTTTTATTATTATTTATTATGATTATTTACATTAGTTTCAGCAATGTAGTTCAAATCAAATATAAAAAATTACCTGTTTTTGGCTAATAATTACTAGAGAAAATTCAATTTACTTGAAATTTTTATTTAATTTTCTTCTAAAAAAAGATAGTGTGAAAAGGTAACACCAGGTTAAAATCACCTTTTTGTTCTTGTATTGAACAATATATTTTGATACTTGTTCAAAGCTAGATTTAGCACATGCATTTTTTTTTTAAAATCGGGCTTTGCGAATGGAAAAACAAAAATTCAAAAATTCTGGATTTAGGACTTTAAATATTCCAATAACAAAATTTTTATTTAAATTTTCTTTTCTGTTTATTAAATTTTAAAATGGACATAGATAAATAAAATAATAATAGAAAAATAAATAATTAATTAAATATAGAATAGTTTGAAATTAATTGTGTTGAAATCGATTGTTTTTAATAAAATTGTTTTTAATGAAAGCTAAGTGCCAATGAATTGGCAGTGGTTTTTTCAATGAAGTCCGTATATTTTTTAAAAACAATTTCTAAATAACTCAAAAATGATTAAAATGCATTTGAATTAGTCAGTTATTTCGGAAAAGAAATTGTTTAATCAAAAATTAATTACCATGTCGACTTCTCAAACAAATGAACATCACGTTACAAGAGGAATTACTTGATAAAACTATAATATAAATTATTTGAGGACAGGTGATTAACCGAAAAAAAGTCAGAGGACAATCGAACCCGCCGAAAAAGGTGTAGGAGAAATTGAGTAAAATCGAGGCCGTCGTCTTTCACGCGTCTTTTAGGCATATACGTTCAATCTCAATTTCGTGCTATATAATAACGTTCCACATAGCAGCCCATTGTACGTACGTGATGCTTGGCGGCGAAAGTTCACGTAAGTGCAGTACACACGCACACACACACAGGCACACATCTCGAGCCGCTTGGATCATTTTCACGATGCACGATTTTTCCAGGACCTCTGACCTCCTCTCTGCCGCCGCCGGAGCAGCGATGTCGTTTGTTCTGTCGATACGGGCTCGAGAAACCGATTTCGCGCGAGGCACTTTCCATTTTCGCCGAGGAGAATTTCGTTTTTCGGCGCTTACTCGAAATCGATGACGCGGCTGGCTTAATAAAATCGCCGGCTGGCCGTTGGTGAGATTTTGCGTGAGAAAATTGTAAAATTTTTGTTTTCTTTTTTTTCGAGACAAAATGAGTAAAGTTTTGAATTTCATGTATCAATTTAAAAGAGTATTCGTATTGTAATGTATGCGTGTTTAATATTAACTGTAAACGACCATCCTAAAATATTTTTGTTTCTCGTCTAAAGTATCGCAGGATTGGGAATTATATTTGAATTAATGGACAAAAATTTTTGTGTTAAGTTTATTTGTTTAAACAAAAATATAAATGAATTTAATGTTTTTTTACAGGTACATAAAATAAGTTCATAAATACAAAAATTTTGAATATGCAACTGTTAAATTTTGTAACAGCGATAAATTCTACTTCTAAGAAATGCAAAATTTAACAGTTATACCGTTCAAATCAACGTAATTCTCTGGCAAGACGAAGAATTCATGTGGCTTTTATGAGTCGGTCATAAAAACCCCATGAATGTACATTTCACTGCGTTTAAATAGTGTGCACTAACAGAAGCATCCACATATTGGACTAATTTAGAAGGTATAGCTGTGCAATGCAAAAGTTTAAAGAAATCGGAAAAGAGAAGAAAAAGAAAATTATATTATTCTCGATCTACATAGATAGCTAAGAATTACTGTCAAGATATTAAATAAATTATTATTTGGAAAAAGATTACTCAAAGATATGCGTGAAGAAAAATTTCCCGTGCAAAAACAAGCATGTGTGAGAAGGGAAGAGTATAGAAATAAGAAAACAGGACTCCACCTCACTTATGTACATCGTGAATTGTTTTCAATGATACTCAACTACACATCGCGATCTCGCTGAAAAAGTCTCATGGGTCTGCGCGGCCAATTACCCGCGTCTAATTCAAGTAGAATTACTATTTTTCGGAATAAATTACGCAATCGCTTAATTTATTTAAACCGCAAATTTTCAAAATAAACTATAAATTGAATTTTTTTTACACGAAAAAATCAACATCAACAAAAAAGAAAATCCCATCAGTCTTTTTCAGCCGCCTTCGTTATACATACAATATAATTAATAAAACTCGGCTCAAGAGCACGACTCAACACTCCCGCAAAGTTCACAAAAACTGAACACTCGCTGCAAAAGCATGCAGCAACGACGTAGCGGACACGGCACAGGTTCTCACTTCTTTAATCCGCTGAACTGCTGCTGCTGCTGCTGCTGCTGCTGCTGCTGGAATCCTTTCGTTCGGTGAGCGCTGTTGGGAATGGCGCCGACGTTGAGCGCGAGGACTTTGGAGACGATGTTGAGGTCCTCCTGATTCCTCGTTCCCGCGCTCTGCAGGTCGGTGGCGATGCCGGACTGGAAGAGCAGGTCCTGGATTTGCCTCGCCGGCGTGACTACCGGGGCGAACTGTCTCTGTTGCTGCTGGGCTTGCTGCCTGAACGGACCGAAGCTGAAGGAGTTGCTCTGCTGCAGCTGGGCCGGTCGCTGCTGCTGAGCGGCGCCGAACTGGTTGATGCTGTTTCGGTTGAGATTGCTGCTCTTGTCGTCTTGCTGGAAGTTGTTGAAGCCGAAGTTGCCGACGTTGCCGAAGGCCTCCTGCCTGTGAAACCTGGCCAGGGGAACTGGAGAGGGTGGCTGCTGGAAGTCGACGGGAAACGGCTGGAAGCCCGACGACAGTTGGGAGGAGCGCAGGAGCGATTGCTGGGAATGGAACGGCGGAGCCGGTATCGCGCTGGGGACCTCCAGGCTCACGCTGGGCTGCAATTGCACGTTGCTGCTGCTTTTAAAAGTTGGCGCCTGCTGGAGTGGCAGCTGCTGCTGCTGGATCAGCGTTAATTGTTGTTGCTGCTGCTGAAAGTTCGACTGCTGCTGCTGGAAATTTTGTTGCTGGAAGCCCTGCTGCAGTTGCTGCTGCTGGAAGCTCGGCTGTGGTTGCTGCTGTTGCTGCTGGAAAGTTTGCTGCGGCAGTCTCTGCAAAGGCACGACGGCGGGGAAGGGCTGTTGCTGCTGGAACCTTTGCTGCTGGAGGAGCCGCTGCTGCTCCTGCTCTTGGCGCAGCTTAAGTCTGTGTTGCTCCTGCAGGAAGAATTCCTGCTGCTGCTTGTGTCGCAGCTGATCCTCGAAGGCCTGGCGCTGGCGCAGAAGGTACTCCGTCTGCTGAACTTGCTGGGCCTGCAGCTGCACCAGCTGCTTCTCCAGCAGTCGCTGCTTGAATTCCAGCTGCTCCTGAAGGCTCAGAGGCTGGGATTGAGCGTTGCCCCCTTGCTTGTAAAGGGGTACTACGCTCTTGGGTACGCCTCGCTCGTCCTGCTGGACTGTGAAGGCAGCGACGAGAGGGGCTTGGAAGATCTTCACGTCCTCGGCTTCCTCTTTGTTCTTCTTGCTCGTGACCTGGACGATTTTGGAGCCGCTGTTGGCGTGACCCTTGGCGCTCGTGGAATTGTCGCTGGTTTTCGTGGAAACAGTGGGACGCGGCGCGACGAGAGAGTTGGCTGCTGCCGAAACGATGTTGCCGCTAGCGCTGACAGACAAGGTTTCGGTCACCGGTGTCAAAGTAACGCTCTTCTGTATTATGTGCACATCCGAAGATGAGGCTGAGGGAGCCGCCGCGGACGAGGTCGCGGTTGTGGCGAAGTTGCGCGACTCCACGGTTTCAAGGGTTTCCGAAGGCTTGGTTTCGTAGATTCCATTGCTTTTCTCTGACGAAATGATGTGGTGAACCTGCGAATTTTTTTTCGTGCTCGTTAATTGTATTTTGCAAGTATTCATTAAAACATATTTTTAAAGACTTTCGTTACAAAGACTTTCGTTACAAGCATTTATTTATATAAATGTAGTTAAATAGTTGTATAAATATAGTATACATTACAATTTAAAAATAATAATTTTTAAAAAACATTTAATCTTTAAATATTAAGCTGTACAAAAAGCTTTAAACGACGGAGAAAGATGATTTTAAAAGCGTTTATTATACGGCTCCGCATCGCGAAATGTGTGAACATAAATTAGAGGATTCTTTGTAATGTAAAGATCAAATTATCGCCATAAAATTTTTCAATCCCATACTTCCATAAATGCCGAAGCATAAAGCGCCAGTTGAAGCCGAACGAGCGTACGAGCGTACAAGCAAAACGTAATCTGCCTACAAGTACTTTAGCATAATAATGCGACTTTCGAGATTTTATGGGAAAAAGTTTTACGTAAAGGCAGCTGAGAGGATGAGTCCGTATGTAGGCAGTTCACGCCTAAAAGATGCAGTCGATGATTAATGAATCAGTCGAATAATAAACTTTCCAAGGAGCAGTAATTACACGTATACCGAACAAACTGAAAAGGTCGGCATTATTTATAAAAAAAAAAAAAAAAAAAAGAGAAGCGTAAATATGTGACAAAGTTGGTTAAATTCAAAGTGAAAGTACACGCTCGAGCATTAAAAGCGCCAAACGGTCGGGCACGCTTTCAACCTACACCATAACGATATTTCATAATTTTTTAGCGCTAATTCCGTTGTACGTCTTCTTTTTTCAGCGGATCGGCTAGAAAGTAAGTAAGCAAGTCGCAGTGTTTTTTTTTTAACGGCGAACAAAGCCAGTTCCGTTCGCGAACTCAATTCCGAGGTGCTCCTCTTTAAAGGATTCTGCAAAATTATGTCATCGTGGATGGCGCCGCTCGTACATTAATTAAAGCGAAGTTTACCGTTTCCACGCCGCGAGAGAAAGTCCGTCTACGTGGAATAAATAATAATAGTTATTAGGATACAATGGAATAACGTATACGCCGTTTGAATAGGCGCGGTACTGGCAGCAATCAGACGCAATAATTTCAACTTGCAAATGAACTTTTTCGCGCAGAATTTTAAGTAATTGGCAGTAAATTGTACTTGCAGCTATATGTTTACCCTGGAATTATGTGAATATTGGATATTTCAAAGAGGAGACAGCGTTAGAATTATTGACAATAAAATAGTAAAAGAAGCAAAAGTAAAAGCAAGTGGTTAAATTGATTACACGTAAAATAATACGATTTATTAAAACATTCCTGATGCCAATCCTGGTAAAATGCTTTGCATTTCACTAACTTTCATTTGTCCCTTCTATAAAAGTACGTAACACAGCCTCTCCTTTTGTAAAAAATATTTTTAAGTAATCGAATGCTCTCTCCATTACCTGTACACCCTTGGTGTAATCCCTGGGGTGCTGCTGCTTCGGCGCGCTCTCCGTCTCCGGATTATCGGAGCCCGCATACTTGTCGGTCTCGACGAAGCTCGAGTTCTGGAGCTTGTCCTCGCTCGGGATGTCCTCCTCGCTGGGGAATCCGTCGAAGGAGAAGGTGGCGCTCTTCTGCTTGGAGATCTCGAGGAAGTCGTACTTGGTGTCGTCGAGTATCCGGTCGGTCGACCTCTCCTCCTCCTCGCCGACGAGCTGCTCCGTCGTCGATTCCTCCTGTTGTTGTTGCTGCTGCTGGTGCTTCTGCTCGGCGGACTCGGCCTCGAGATCGACCAGAGCTTTGAGCAGGGCGCGACGAAGGTTTTTGTCGAGTTTCACTCCCGGCAGGGGGGCCGGGACAGAGCTGGACTCTACGGAGGAAGGCGCTGCCACGAGGTCCTCCGGCAGGTCCAGATGCTTCAGGGCGCTGCCGATCGCCACCGATGCTAACAATACTGCTATTGTTATCTGCAAGATAAAGATCGATTTGTTAGATTCTTTAGTTTTAGATTGTTCGTTATTCCGTTGTTCGCGCATTTTTATCGTATGTAGAATTGCTAATATGCAGCTTCATTGAATTCGTATCTTCTAAATCGACACGCATCACACTTTAAATACGTAGAACGTACGTATAATGAAATGTAAGTAACTTATTAGTGCATTGTATGAACTATTTTCTTTAACTATCTAAGGTTAAGAGTAAAATGTTCCTGCTACCGTGAAAAAGTAAGTACTTCATAGTGAAAAGCTACTATCTTTGCCTTTAAAGATTTTAAACTTATAATGCAATCTGCGATTTTCCTCAAGAGTGTAAGAAAACTGCCATGTATATACACACAAATATCTGGATCCCATAGCTTAAAGTATCGTCTCGCAAAGCATGAATCTCTAGCCGAGTCAGTCCGTTCAACGAACTTGGCCCGTGTGCTCCATTCAATTAATCGGCCGCTCGATTATGGAATAAGCCTCCCGCGCAATTAGCCTCCCGCGCCCAAAGCGGGCACGCGCGATTTTTAAAGGCGCGAACCTCCGCGGCGCGCATAAAGGCGCGCTTTACGTAAGCGAGAGAGAGAGAGAGAGAGATGCGTGAGAGACTAGCAGGAGGCGCGCACGCGGAAGAGAAGAGAGGGACTTTCTTTCACGCCCGCAGTCTTTATTTTCGCGCGCGCGGACGTCGAGAACGAATTTCGAAGCCCTTTTGTTGCCTCTTGGTATCACGGAGACGCGAATGCGCGGGGATTTTGCCCCGAGAGGTTGCCAGACTTGCGGGGGGTCCCGCTGTCTTTATCGGGAATTATGTAAGCGGTGAGTGAATGCATTGAATTCGGAATAATTATTTGGTTTCTAGGCCTGCGAGTATAGATAGAGAGCCTTCTTCTCTCGAAGCTTCAATTGCATTTTTAATCTATTATCCAATTGTTATTTTTTAATTGAGAGAAATGTTCTTTGTTTTGAATGCGTGCTATGTCTTATAACAAATGTATAGATGCTAATGAATAACATAAAGTTTCAGCTAGAAAAATTTTGTCTCTAAAGAATTATTATGAAAAAATTCTTAGCTGCATTTACAAACAAATTAACTATAAATAAATATACCAATTGGTATATAAAAATTTATATTGATTAATTTATTTAACTAAATCATTTGTAACCTATTATATAGATATAATTCTCGATAAGTTTATATTTTATATTTAAAATTTTCAAATAAAAATTTTTAAAAAATAAGAAGTGACTCGCATTACCACTGAGCTCGTACATGTAGTAGCTATACTATATACGATTATCTAAAGGTCTATCAAACTCTCAAGCATTAGCATTATTCGAGTAGTCAGCAAGTACTTCCTTTACATGCCACGTACACATTTAAATTTATATCTAATCTAAATCATATGCAAGCGCGGAAATGCATTCAAACCCGTGTAAGTCTGGAAAAGAAGATTCGTTTCGTATTTCAACGAGTCGTACTCTGATTCCAATGTAAACTTGTTTACTTTTTTCGAGATGTCGTCTTTACAGTAAAGGGAATTCCAGCCACTACAAGTTATGTAAATTATACTTGTCTTGAAATTGAAGGGGATGCACCGTAAGCCGCAAGATCATTGCGTAAAATAAGTTTCGCGTGAGAAATTGATTTATTTCATGCTTTGGAAAATGAGAATATAAAGATAAGATCAAATGAAAAAATGTCAGTTTCTTACTTCGGTTTAACTAAAATTAAATTAATCCGCCGCTTTTCAACAGAAAGTCTCGAAACGAAAATTTATTCGAAAAGAAGGAGCAACAATTTCCATCAAAATGATTGAATTCTTTCCTAATTAAATTCCTCAGCCGTGAGCTCTGCATGGCGCGTCTATTTTCCAAGCGCCCATTTAATTAATTCGTTCCGTCATTTAAAACACCTTATCCTAAACACTGCAATTCCTTGAACTTCAGCTCCATCAAAGGTAATTAAATTTTGCAATCGCAAACCCTCCGCTCCGCGTTTACACTTGCTCCCGACCGTGAGAATCGCATTTTTTCTCGAAAGAGCTAATACACGAGTTTTGACCGGCAGAAATCTCCCGTCCGAAAAATTCGAGAAATCCTCCGGACACACGTGAACTTTCTCGGTTACATTGGCAGATCGTAATTGTCGGCAATCAAGTATGTGTGTACCCACATCGGGGCTGAGGAATTAAGTCACTAGAGCGTAATCAGCGCTAATTGCATGCCGGCGCGCATAAGGGAAATTAGACGCTGATCGCGCCGGTTACGTGAAGCACCTTGCAAACGTGTTCGCGAGTAATTGTGTACTGTTAATATGCCCCGAGAAACCGACGGGCTCTCGTGCGCTTGCGAATTTGTAATTAGAGTTTGCTCATCTGTTTTTGATCTAATTGTAAGCAGGAGATTGGAATGGAAAGGTATCTTTTTAAGTGTATAACTTGCAAAAATTTTCGAATTATAGTTAAAAACTTCTCTCCTGCTACTTAAAAATGTTGAATAGCCTTTTTAAACGTAATGTATGTATAATGAAAAAATAAACGATATACATCTTCCTCTATTATTCGTACATATTTTGTTAGTTTTCCCAAAAGAGTTTACTTTCATTTTCAACTTGCGAGAGCGCCTAATAAGAGAGAAAGTGCAAAGGAATCCGCACATTCAGATGCATCACCTTATTAACAATGGTATTTTCAGCGTGGAAAATAAAACGGGATAAAAATACCAATGAAAAGGCTGCGAAGTGAAAGATACCGCATGAAAGATCATCTCATTGTATTATTGTTAATATATAAAGATTACCTAAAGCGCACGCGGCATTCTTTAAAACTTAAAATCTCTTAATCGCAAATACTTTTAACTTCGCGAGCGTTGCGGTAATTTTCCGTTTCAGGAAAATTCGGTGCGCTCAAAATTGAAGATGAAAGGTCACGGAGCGCAAAATTTCGTGAGAGATCGTTGCGATTTATTACGGCGATGAAAAGTTTTACGTTATTAACTTAAAAGTACGGTCATTATTCTAAGAGAAAAATTGTTATGATTAAGCTCGTGCGGTGCCCGTAAAACTTAAATTTTACACGCTTTAGGAGTTCCGGACTTTTTGCGCAAGTTATTATATTATCCAATGGCACTCTAGTGTTGAACTACACTTTTTTCCATCTTGACATGCTACAATTTACATTAAATTACATTAATTTTTCTCAAGACTTCCTTCCTTCCTGCATCCGTCATTCTCTTCAGATATCCACAATGATAGTGCAGTTCTCGGCGCTCAAGTTTAGATATTTACATTTGACGAGCGTAAGCGCGAATGAAATGAAAGAACCCGCGATTCATAGATCCGAATAGCCATTCCCACCTTGAAAATAACAATAAATCAGTGCCATAAACACTCCAAAGTTCATTGTTCGGACGCTCGAAACGGCGGGAAAAATACATATAGTAATAACAGGCCCCTCTCAACCGATTCTCCCCGGCAATAATCCCAGGAGCCTCGCTCGGATTCTCCGAAGGCCTCTCGGTGCAGATGAGAAAGAGCGGCAATCAAAGTGAAACGAGTCTCCTTTCCGCACTCGTTACTTCGGGCCGCCGAGAGGAAAACCTCATTGAAAAGAGGGGAAACCGCCGCGGCGCTCTCCTCTCTTTGTCCGCGGCGCGGGGATATTATAATCGGCGGCGTTTCGCGCCTCCGGCAGCTCGGGCCGTTTGAGCGCCGAGCGCTCGTTAATATTCTGCCCGCGGATGCGCCGCGAGCCGCCTGGAGCGCCTACTCGAGGAAATGCTAAAGTCGCGCGGTTTTTCTGCGGGAAGAAGCCGAGAGAGAGCCTCTTTAGCTCGGTTTTTCGCCGATTGTGTAATTGATCGGCTGTACGGATTTGGAAAGCATAGGTAGACCTTTTTCTACGGGTTTGACAAAAGTTAATTTATCCTTCTGGGGGAGCCTGTTTGCGTAATGGGTTTTGTAATTTTACGTCGTCCGCGAAAGTCGACGTTTAATGGGAATGTTTGAACTGTATTTCGGCGTGGAGGGATAAATTCATATTTTCTTAAATTCCAAGCGCTTTAAATTGTGCGGTTCCCGTGCCGTTACGTAGAATTATATTCCGCAAGTAATGCATTTACGTTATTATTTAACTTAATATTCGAGAAAAATTAGCTTACGACGCAATGAAAGCACTTTCGAAATGAGCACTTGAAAAATGTATCGTTTGCTTCAAAATATTACTCGGTCACACAAAGTATATAATACAGACGCGCACCACAATAATTTAGCAAAGATGTAGCGTGAAAAAACGGTACTCGGAACTTTACAGTACCAAAAACAGATTGGTTTTTTACCGCGAAAGATGGAGAGAAAAGATTATTAGCAGCAATCCTCTCTCAATAGCTTTATTCATGCCGTCTCATGCGGCTCTTTTCCATGACTTGCATCGGCGCGATGCTACCGCTCGAAGCCTGCATTTACGTGTAGATAAAGCGCGCCGTGCTCTCTCCGTGAAAAGTCACTCCAAGGAAGATACGGCGTCAGCACATTTTTAATCTTCGGTCTTTCGACAGATAATAACTGTGCTCTTGAAAAAAAAAAAACCCCGTTGACGTGCCGACACGATTTACCGTCCAGCGTCAAATGCGAGATAAACTCACTCCCGATATTAACGCTGATTCCTTAGAAACGTCTGTCAATCTCAATGGAATTAAAAAATTTTCATATTACCAATTTGCAATTTTCGAAAAACCTACTTTTCTAAATAAGCACTTTATCCTATTTAAGGAAACAGCCAACTATGATCCTCAATCTCGGCGAACCCCGCCGAAATCCCTCAATCAAGCCGCTCGCTCGATTAGATAAAGAATAATTCGCTTCATTACAGGGAGACGCAGCTCCGTCATCATTCTCCCTCTCTCTCTCTCTCTCTCTCTCTCTCTCTCTCTCTCTCCCCGCGAAAAAGAAAGGCTGCGAATCGCGGCGGGCGTTCTCACGCGGATGCTTTTCCCGGCGCGCTCTCGGCTCGCGCATCGCGCGCCGCGGAGAGTGAAAATCCGCCGCGCAGAAACACGAAGAAAGCCGCGCCCGAGAAAGGCGGAGTGGACAAACACGCCCGGAGGGGGCACTGGCTGGCTAAGGCGAAGGAGCCCCGATAAATATATTCCGCGGCGAGAATTAATTTTCCGATTTTTCCGGGCTCGTCGCGGGTAACGACGACGATGATTTAGGGAGATGGGAGGGAAAAGCGCGGCTCGCAGGTGCCGGCCGATGGAGGCGGATGATTATCGGCGCCGGCTCGTTAATGGACTCGATGTAAATCAGCTATAAACTTTGATATTTACATTGAGACGCGAATGTGTGTGTGTGTGTGTGTGTTGCGCAATTTTTATACTGCGATTCGTATGGATTCTTAATTATGGCGGATCTGAGATGACAAATTGAGCTGGAATCATTTTCACCTGATTAATCTTGCATTCGAATCGTAGGAGATACTTTCATTTTGCAATATTTTATTCATGCTCTAATTTTCCTTGATAAAGTGTAAAAAGACGATTTGCGCGAAAGTAAGGTTGATCCCGTTTTATAAAAAAAAAATGATACTTGTTAACTTTCAAAGATAGATTTTTTAAGACTTTTCATCATCTTTATGTACGCAATGATATTTTGACCAACCACATTGCTTTTTTTTTGAAAAGCCTCTTGAAAAGAGTGACAACCACATTTGTCGCAAAAAGAATAAGAATATTACCATTCCGTAAAAGCTAATAACAATTTCACCAGTCACCTTTGCCAACCAAAAGAAAACTTTATATTCGTCTCGAGCTTATTATCTCCGTCGCTTCAACAGCGGAAGTCAACAAGACCCGCGTCGAAAAAATGTTCTCTCATTAAAAAGGTCCTCTCCATGCGGGATCGAGCATCACGTCGACAATTATTAAATTACGCTGCACAGCAGCCGCAAGCAATTTCCCAATATCCACAAGAGGCGTACGCGTATATGTTTAGCTTTAATATAACGAGCTCCTGCGGACGATCGAATCGTAAAGCTGCCTGGGGAGTTGAGTGCGGGGCCACGGGTAAAGTGTCTCTAAAAAGGGTAGGCTTAATAAAGATTTACGCGCGCTTTTTTGCGTAACGTTGCCTCAGCTTGTCGTTAAACGGCGCGACGCCGAGAGATGAAAGTTAGAAAGCCGCCGGGTGCTTTTCATTTTCTCGAGGACGCCGCGTCAAAAATTCGCCTTTATACTAGACGCGCGCTTAATGCTCTTTACGAGATGCGCCTCGGCGATTATTGTTCGGCTTGTTTTCACGTGTAGGAGGTAAGCGTCGATTACGGGGTTTACGCGACGAGCCGCGAAAAAGGTAATGGGAAAGGTATTTGCCGTTGAAGTTGCGCGGTGGGTTTTTAGCGATACTACGTGACGTTATAAATACAATTGCATTCTCCGCGCTCTCAACGGGCACTAAATTACAAGAGGACTTGGCTAATTTTAAAAAAGGCCAGGAAGATGGAAAGTTTTTTAACTTCCGCATTTTATGCGGACGAGCGAGAACGGCCTTCACACATATTTTTTCCTTCGAAAGTTGCTCAGTCGAGTCGGCTGAATAAATGGCGCTAATCTCCAGCCTACTCGATCTCGTCCGCCTGGAATTCGAAATTATTTTCGGAAAATTTTCCATAATAGCCCGAGGAAAGTGGGATGAGCATTTTTACGTAAGCGCCTCGTTAAGCTTGGCGAGGAGCACGATTTGATTTAATGAAAAGATCTCTACATAAATTATGGCCGATATCAAAAGTTTATGCATTTTTAAATGATTGGAAAATGGATTTTAGAAATTTGTTATTTACGACGTTAATTTTGTGGCAAGTTTCACTAAGGAGTACCTTTTTTACTTTTTACTTTTTAAAAATTGAAAAAAACGCTAAAAAACTTCTAAAAAATAAATTTTGAGAGAGGCGTAATCTACTAAAATTTGATTCCGCGAACGACGAAACGCTTTAGACTTTAAAAAGCCAATAGACTTCTATAAAATTTAATTTAAATCATTAAATTTTCATTAAATTTTTCGTAAAATAATGTTTACAGCGGTCTTAAAAAGCGTTCCACAAGTGTTTCCTTATGAAGGCAAAAAACTTAATAATTACAGAACATTTAATATTATTAATAATGATTTTCAGGTGCCTCCGTAACCATTAATTATTTTAATATTTCCGCGTCATCAATCTTTCTCCGTCAACTCCGAAACAACGACCGTTTAATATCGTTTTATCCGGCATTACCACAATTACCGAAAGCAGTGCGCGGCAATTTTCATTAAAACGCGTTTTTTTTTGCGCTCCTCAATAACCTCCGCTCGAACGCCCGGCAAAGCGGGCAGAGGCAGAGCCGCGAATAAATAATGAGCCCGAAATTCGGAACGCTCGCAAAATCCGACGATCCCCGAAATTCCGGAGCGAGTTCGCACGAGTGCCCCGCGGCCCGGAGGGCCTTTAAACTCTTCGTAAATCGGCGGAGGGGACTTTCTAAAGAGCCTAGCGATATTCGGTCGACGGTGCCTTATCGTCGGGTTGCATCTGCCTCTCCTCCTTCCTTCTTTCACTCGCGCGACGCGATGATCCGCGACCGGGGCTTATGAATGGGGCGGTGACACTTTTTTTTTTCTGTTTTCTTTTTCTTTTTGTGCCGGATCCACGAGCTATGTGGGTCACACTCGTAAATCGAGATGTTCGCAGAATCGATTATATTAGTTAGGTGTGCCGGTAGCTTTAATCTGAATGAACGGCTTCCTCGCGTGATACTTTCCCAGTTTTATTGGGATATGGGCGCGGGCCGCGCTTACGCGCCAAGTGTGGCGCGTTATTATTAAAAGCGGATTAGCCGGAGTTGGCCGTTATTGAATTTGAGAAATGCGCAGATCATCTTTTCTAAATCGTAAATGATAATATTGTTTGCCGAATAAATTTGATTTTATTTCCGGGCTCGGGAGTAGAGGTCTTCAATTTGATGTTCGAATTTATCTGATGCTTATAATAATACAATGCAGGCATTACGACCAATAGTTTCTCTTGCCGTCCGTTTGAAAACCGAATTTTTCACTCGATACATTATAACTTTCTCGATATTTCTAAATAATATTCCGTGCGTCAGAAAGCGGCCGCGAACAATTGACAATTATTTCCGCGCGGCGTAACATTTATCCGAATATTCCAGCCGTAAAATCCATCCGAGGAATATCAGATCGCATTTCGAGCTGTCAAAGCGCGCGCGCATTGTTGGATTGCCTTTCGCGGCCGATTGAAATTTATCAATCCTTTTTCAAACGTACATACAAAACGCTCATTCTTCGCGCTCCTCCGGTCGCACCTCCGAAGAGGCTCAGCCGTCGCCTTTGGCGACACACGCCTGAAACCTCATTGTCTAAATCGCGATCAAAGCAGGCCGTTATAATGGTAAATCGTTCGCGCGCCGCTTTTGAGGAGGAAGCGCGAGCGCGTCGCCGATTTGATAAATGAAAGTTGGGAAAAAAAAAACGCCGATGACGACGACGACGGCGCCGCTTGTTATATCCCCCCCCAGCTGATTTTCAATTTCTCTAAATGCGCGCGAGTGTCCGCCGGGCGCGTAATTGCGACTGAATTTCACGAGGAGCGTCGCGGGTAGATCGATGCTGAAGATGATCGAAGCCTCCGGCTGGGAGAGCCTCCGCTTGTTAGAAGCTTTTTGCCGTTAAACGAGCGCGATTAGAAAAATTCGCGCGTGCGAGGCTAAATGGGCTTTCGACTTTCTCGGGGGAAAAAATGAGGAGCCCGGCGTTTACGAGCGCTTAGACGGGAAGGACGGCTGCTTCGGGCATTTTTCTCTGTTCAAATTGATTAGATTTTCAGGAGTTATTTATTGTGCGAGGATGAATGATGATTTCGAGGTGGTATACGCCTATTCAAAAGTATGCTCGTTTAAACGAAAGCGTGTTTATTATGGTGTCTTGATCTATTAGGATTCGCTTTGACTGTTGCTGCGGTTGATTGCACAATTTAATAAAGTAATTGATAGTTGACAATTATTATTGCTTATTATCGGGATGAAGTGATGATTACAATGTGCTGAATGAAATATAATTGATTAACGCATTATTATATGAAAAGCGCATAAAAAAGTGCAGAATATAACGCTTATGAGAAGTATAAAGATAAATTTCATTTTATAAACTTTGAGGAACACCTATATAATTATACAATTATTTGACTTATGCAATAACCGCTGGATAAATAAAGTTTATATGTATAGATGCAATCTACAATGATATGGAGATAATTAGAGGATTATATAAAAATATGCTCCGGGAATGATATTTGCTTAGAATCTACAGCACCATGTACATAAATCTGTCGCCGTATCTATTTACGATGCAGAGCGAATGAAGCAATTGTCTTTTCCTCGTTAATTATTGAATTTCCCACTTTAAATTTTTATTTTTCAAAGATTAATTTTGAAATGTCTCAAAATTCAACAGAGTTCTCCTTTGGGCACAGAATAATAAGATCCACTCCGACGCGGAACAAAATTGAAATTGTAAACGAGACATTATGCGCGTTGATATATTAATGCACTCTGAGGTGATGTATGAACCTTCGTCCGCATTCGTCTATTCGTCCGAGAACTTTCTAAAAATAACTCCATTAAATCCGCGTCGGACGTTCTGTAGCGCCCACGCCTAACTCTCGTATCCCAAAATGTTTGTTTGCTTCATCAAGTGCGTGAGAAAATGAAAATGAACACGAGACAACAACAACCGGTACAATAACTCTGGCCAGCTATTTCGCTTTCTTATTCGCGTCAATGTGATCGTGATGTAACTTGTGTACGTGTATACGATTTTTATTAAAGGAAATTTTGAGTCTTTATGAATTTATCTTTTTCTTAAAAAGTTTCTTAACATTTATTCTCGGCTCGTTTTGAAAAACATTTACTTATGTACTTATATCGGTGTAAAAAATTTTAGGTACTAGAAACTAATACCTAAGAAATTTAATATTTTTGTAATTCATCGCATAATTTTCTGTGCCAAATTAATTATACAGAAAAATCGAAAAGAGCCCAAGCTCTTTTCAAAAAGCAAGGCATAAGTTAATCGCCGCAAATTCTCCCGCAAAGTAGAACTCTTTAACAGCGCTTTACCGAGCAGCTTCCATTTTTATTCTAATCCCGAGTAAAACCAGACGATAGCATCGGCAATTTCTATAGTCGGCAGCTCTCGCCATTCGAACGTACAGAGCCGATAAGCTCGGCGGCTCGTTCGCAAAAGCGCGCTCGCAGATCGTCGCGCGGCGATAGGCGAAAACCTCGCGGACAATTTATCTGCGAGCCGACGTTTCAATCGTCATCGTTCGGCGTGCATCGTTCCGTCCTGTGCGGCGCGCGGGGCGTAGCGTCACGATTCGGCGGCGGAGCCCTCGGCGATTAATGCGACCCGCGAGCCTTTGATTAATTTCGCGCGGACAATGAGCGAATCTGAGATATTGGCGCTTCGACGCGGGAAAAAGTATCGAGAAATTCTTAATTGTAGAAAGTTCAAGTTCGATCGGAGAAAAATTCTAAATTGCATTCTGTGCGAAAGCGAGGATTGCGCATTTATTTATGATGGAGAGGAGAAGCTGCATAGTTTTATTTGGGTTAATTATTGTAGAAGTCAAAAGGATTCGAGATGAGTTAAGGCGGGAGAAACGTTCGAACTTGAACTTGAACTGCAATACGAGCCACGTATTCGCAGATAACGATCTTGACAAATATTCGCTCGTATATTGATTTCGAATCGTAAGGAGTAACGAGTGCAGCTTTAGTGCAAGTGGGTCGACAACAGGATCCGGAAAAATATTTTTAATCACATTGTAATGGTACAACTAAATATACGATATAAGTAAAAGTCGAGAGAAAATTGAAATTTTTCGGCGCTCTCGCGGCTCGTAATTACGATCAGATATAAAAAAAAAAAGAAAAAACTTTAAATTGCCTTGTAAAAAGATCTCTTGTACCGATAAAAAAAAGTGATAATTTTATTGATAACGCCGCATGAAAAAGTTTTCACCTCGCGGCCATCGAACACACCGTGTTCCGAAGATAAAAGCAAGTTTCTAACGCGCGCTTGCATTATTATAATACATCCTCGGCGGAGAGAGATATATAGAAAGCGAACGCGGGCGCGTAATTTTTCGATACACATCGCGCGCGCCGGCCGTCAAAAAATAAGAGCGCTCTTCCTCAAAACCGCAAGCGGTTTATAATAAACTGCGCGCGCGCTCACCCATCAAGCCCGGCGAGTTTCTTTTCCTCAAAAGCTTTATTTGTCAATTAACTCTGGAAGCCGCAGAGAATAATCGTAAAATTAGCGTAACTCCGCTTCCAAAGTAGGCGCGCGGACAAAGCCTCATCAGCGGGTTGAAAAACCCCCCGACAAAAGGCAGAGCCTCCGCGCGGCAGCCTCTCGTCGATCGGCGAAGGTAATAGCGACGGCGAAACAACCGGCCGCACACACTCGCGCTCTCGCGCGACGATTTATGACGAGGCGCGACGCGAGAGAAAGGCACACACACGCGCACACGCAGAGGTCGGAAGTAGGATGAGAGCAGGTGTCGCGCATTCCGGCTCCTCGGCGCGTATAACAGCCGCCGGCGCTCGTTTCACTTTTAGGAGGATCTCCCGAGCAGAGATACGTCCGACTTCTCTCTCTCTCTCTCTCGCCGGGCGATCGTCGCGTCCTTTGTCCGCCTCCTTTGGGGACGATCTCGCGTGCCGAGATTTTAATTGGCCGATTGTCGGGCAACGACGTGGGAACCGAGATTTTTCGGCGCCCAGAGGCGTTCGAGCGCCACCTCTTTGTCCGATCGATTTCACGCGAGCTGGAGCCGCGAGTTTTCGGCGGGGAACGAGGTGACAAGAGCCGCCGACGGTTGAGAGCTTTAGCTTGTGTTACGTACTTTTTTGGCCGGGTAGTTGGCGATGGTTTATATTTCGCTTTCGAACAATGGGAGAGATTGCGTGCGAAAATCGATATTTTGAAACGAACGAGGAAAAAGCTCTCGGTGGAAAGTGGACTTTGAATCTTTGCCCGGGAACTGAAGCCACGCGTCTCTTCATTCTATCCCGGTGCACGTTTTTCTCGACTTTCCTTTTACCTAAATTTACGTTTCGATGAACTCCGACCGATATTGCCGAGTTCCGCGCGCTCTCTTACGTAACCGAGATGATAAATCAAATGATTTTTGTTTACAAATTTTTCAAGATTTTATTCGATATGCTTGTTCAATAAACTCGAATTCGATATTCGCTTCGATTCGGCGATGAGTTATCTGGGATTTTTATACAGAGGATAAATTCCGATGGAAATATATGTTTGCTCCTTGCGTTGTACATACTTCTTCAAAGATTTCATTAGAATTCAGTCGAATTTTAAACGCTGTGCATAAAATCTTTCAATTGCTGCTGAACAATTACACTATTAATTGTCACCGTACCTCGGCTTTAAAGACACTTTAAAGCGGTTGTTATAAGCCATTCGTAAAATGTCGAAGCTATCGACAAACCATATTAGTCTGACTTTGACTATAGTCATTAACAGAATGTAACGAGATAGAATGTACTTTTAATAAGATGTTTTTCTTAAGTGTTCCTCGAGGTATAATTTTTGTTTTTTAAATTGCTCTTATGTGTGACAGTAACACGCTTTTATATAATAGTTTAGCGAGTGTAATTGGCTATAACAATGTTGATAGTAGTACTTAAAATTTATGCATTCCTTTGTAATTATCGTTCTAAAAGTTGCTCGTAGTCAATTAAATAAATATCAGTACTTTTCTGATAATAGTAACAAGAGAAAACTAAAGAGTAACGTAGAAGTTAGAAGATCTTTAAAATACTAGACGTATTTATAAGAATAATAGTAATTAGCTATCTTAATTTAGAAAATAATTGAACGAACGTTCTTAAAGTAAAACCGAAAGCTGACGGGCAATAAAATTGAAGTTAATCGAAAATGTTCTAATGCGTAATTTAATTTCTGTTGCGTTTGCAAATTATCGTGGAAACAGTAGCTCTTCGGATGCATTAAAACTAATGAAATGGCATATTTATAGCCGTGTAATTTTAGTCTATTTTTATACTCGGTAATCCTAAATTTTAGCACGTAAAAATATAAAAAAACAAAAATCGCGGTTTGCAAGATTTAATTATTACTTCCAGAAACTTATTGCAAAGTGCTTTAAAATAAAATGAATTTATTTCACTTTTTATTACGTCTATTATAATCTTTCAAATCGATCGCTGAAGCCTCCTTATAACGAAGATACTTTAGCAGCTCTTCTAAAAAAAATTAATTTACGCAACTATTCTCGTTTAACCGATCGCCTTCAACTGAAAGGAATGCTTCGAAAAAAAACCCTTCCAAGTACACCGCACGAAAATCAATGGATCCAAAGCGTATAATTACGTTGCTCTACAAATTTTCACCTCCTCAAATAGCCAAGAGTCATAATCGACTCCCATACTTAACCGACGTCATTCGTCCCTAATGTTTTCTAGTTCACACTCGGGAAACTCGCCTCGGAATACAGGCGAGAAAGTAAATAATCAGACGGTATATTGTGCGAAACCGATAGCCCGAAGATTAAAAGGCTTTTCACTTTCGTATACGGCGCGCATCGCGCGGCGTTTATGTCTAGCACCTCGGGAATAATTTCATTACACATTAATCGATTCCCAGGCACAGCCGACGTGCAGTATACAAAAAATCGATAATCCATTTGCCGGCGGGACGATTAAAGGGAAGTCGCGTCAAGATTGAGTGCTTCTTTACATATATATATTCAATAAAGTTTTTGTTGCGGTAATAATGGTGTTGAAATTGCTCTAAGGTTAGATTCTGTTATTCCAGAAGATGGATTAGACAGACCTACAAGAGGAGTGTAATTTTAAAGAAATTTTCTTTGTGATGCGGGTAGAAAATGATGGAAAATTTCTTTAAGCGCCGAATGGAAATCTCGCGTTTCTCTCGGAAAACTGTTTTATTGAAATGAATAATTCTGCAAATAATTCTAATACGAACTGGAAATTTAATCCCTAAGTATTCACTGAAAAAACGATTCTTTTCAAGTAAGAGGAATTCTCAATGTTTAGAAAAAGTTTCCTTTTGTGACAAGATAACGATTTTTTTCCAATTAGATAGAAATTTATTTAAACAAATAGAATTCTTTTCTTTATATAAATAGAAATTCCTCTCACTCAAATATTGAGAATGATTCCTCTTGCGCGAAAAGGATCGGTTTTACAGTATTTGTTACAAAAGTTCAATCGCGAACCAGGAAATTGTGATTCTTCACGTTCGTCAACGAGATTCACGAGAGCTACGACGATTAAGGAAGGAAGTCACAGTGCTCGGACGACTCTAAGCGCTTCAGCTGCAAATCAAAGGTGGCGAACGCCTCGTTAACGGAGAAAACGAGCGCGCGGCGACCCAATTAAAGCACGCGATGTACTGCGATCGGCCGATCCGGATTAATTAATCGGGCTGGGCAAACAGACTGCGAAGTCAGGCTCCGATTGTCGAGCGAGGCTTTTTTCGCGAGGCGAAAATTTGCAATTTCGCGGCGCGCAGAGAGACGGGGGAAAGGAATTTTCATTTTTCACTTTCGAACGGGGGCGCACGGAAAAGGCCTTCCATTTAGCCGTGAGATTTACGAGGTTACTTTGGAGAATCGCTGGGAAATTGCAAAATACAGATTTGGAAACGGCGATTGGCTTTTTAATGGAAAATTCTTTTAATTTAAAGTGAAAATAAAGCGAGAGGTTGAGAAAAGGGAAAATGCAAAGCTTATAAAAATCCTTTCGTCTTGAACCTTACTTTAGTATCTCGTGTCTTAATTTAGCAATTAGAGAAATTTTAATTACGAAATAGTTAAGCGGTTTTTTCATATTAAAATTTGATTAATCGATAAAATTCAAAGTTTCAATCAATTATGACCGACAGATTGTATCTATATACTTAATTGATTTTTTTTTCGGACCAGTGAAATCTAATATGATAGTAGCCAATTAAAATTCAATTACGATTTTACGATATGACACGATGTGTGAGAGTCGCGTCAACATAATCATCCGTTAATCTGCTTTGTTCTTTATAGTTCCTCGTCTTTATGTATTATAATTCATCAGAGTACTCAAGAAAACAATGCAACACTTTAGGATTACATAACTCTATTACACGGCTACTTGTTTTCTATTCACATTATTAAAAAATTTTTTTCGGTATTATATTTTAATTCCAATCTTTTCAATAAAAAAAAAAAACTCAACCTAAAATTAAGAAACTTCTTCACACGAAAAATGCGCAATACTTCTTATATTAGACTTTAAACGCCAGCAATCTTCTAAGCTTAACAAATTAAAAATGAAAGCCATTTTCACGTTAGTAAAAATGATGCCGCCACGTAATCTCGTTTTCCTTATCCGGAAATCGCCATTGTCTGACTAATAAGAGTCAAAAATAGCGCATTAAGAGTTGCTCAAATGTATAATCGCAAATCTGTGTCATCAAGGCGAATAATAACTGTTCTCTCGAAAGCCTCATTGTTTTAACGAAGCATCTTGCCTCGCGCGAAACGATTAAATATATCAATTATTCAGCAGGCTCTCGATTTTAAATTATAAACAGTTCGTGGCCGCAAGTCGCGCTTCTCCGAGCCGCGCGTGTATGTATGAGTGTGCATACACGCAAGCAGCGGCATTAATTAGTAGAAATCGAACGTCTGCAAATCCGCCAGGAGGATTTCTTTATTTTCCAATTCTCCACGCGACCTTTTTCTCCTTATCCCGATATCTTAAATTGCTCGAGAGTCGCGCCGTTCGGGTTCCATTATTCATTGTCGCGCTGCTGCCGCGCTTGCGGTTAACCATTTTTCCGTTCGCCTTTAATCGATTGCAATAATTCAGAGGCGCAATTAATGCTTTTCATGTCGTTTAAACCTTTAATTTCGGTGCACTTTATGTGAAAGCTTGAATTTTAATTGCTGATATTTTTAATAAGCTTTTTAACGGTGGATGGATTTTATCAAAGTAAAATTTTAATTAATTATCGTTTCTGTGAAAAAATTACAATGTTTTAAGATTTTGCGAAAGCATGTAAAAATTAGCACCTTCTAGTAGCACTTTTCTATATTTAACGCTTCGCGGTTCTCATTAGTAGCAATTAAAATCATTTCGCTGAGCACTTTTTACTCTAAGAATTTGAACGTGAAATATATATACAATTTTAAAAATAGAAAAAGTCAATAAAATTGAATAAATTCCTTTTGCTCTGTTTATTTCTGAATTTCATATTAGTTTTTGCAAATATTATCAGTCACGTTAAATAAATTAAAATAAGCGAAATTAATGTTCGTCTATCATTTAACTGCAGAATAAACTAAACGATCGTGGAAAATTCGTGCAATGAATTGCGAGCAAATACATACCGCCGCAGATTAAAGTCTGGAATTGCAACTGGATAAATGGCAATGATCATTAAGCAGAAAAAGTCCAATTTATTTAAATTCATTTATACATGAGTAGAACAGGATGTATCATTATGTTTCATTAGAATACTTTCACTGTACGATTCATGGCTCGAATTGATGGAATGCGCATAAAAACGCGTTAAATTCATTTAGCAGTGTAAAAAAAACGCACAGTAATGAGGAACGCCTTCATTTATATTTTTAATTTATTGATAGGTATAAATATGTAATAAACAAATAACGTTTAGAGACTTAATAATAATTACGTCATACATAAGCCACTTCTTTACATATCACGTATATGTTTAGTACATGCAATTTTTAAGTGATTTATTACTGTTTCGATTAAAAATCAAGCTAAGCAGCGAAATGTCCGTATTGGCTGATTTATTCTAGACGCACTACTTGGAATCATACATAATGAAAAGAGATAAATCATTTACAAGCACGATCGCCGCGAACGAAAATTCGAAAGAAAGTATTGATTTATCGAGCGGCGTGCAAAGAATTTATCAGAGGCCATCCCGTTTCCCCGCGTGCATCCAAAAACAATTATACAGATTCGCTCCGCAAACGGAGACAAAAATTCCAATAATCCCCAGCCGCGGCGTCGGAATTTCTATCCTTCGCGGCAATAAGTCATTTTCTAATGGGATCTAACCCTGATTAGCCGAAAGCAGCGAGTACAATGAGCGGCTGACTCGCGCGGGGGCCGCCTCCTCTCCCGTTCGAGCGAAATAATCGATCTCGCGCCGCCTCTCGATACTTTCACCCGACGGCGGCGCTGCACGAACCCCGGCTGCCACACACGTCTTTATTCAAATGAGGCAAGAACGAGGGAGTCGCGCGCCGCGGAAAAGTCGTCCAATTAAGCTTCCGCGAAACGAACGCGAGAATGCAGAGTCGCCGCGAGGGAGAAAATCGAACGAATCCGAGGGCGAACCGCGGGTATCGGCAACAAATTGGCCGATAGATTAGGCGGCGGCTCATAATTGTACCCTGGAATAATATATATTAATAAGACGCGCGTCCAATCACCTCACGAAGTGGAAACCCGGCTATATAGCTGGCGGGTGGATTTTTTTGTCAATCGGGCCGCGATCGACATTTATCTCGGAGAGTACGTATAGACTTTCACCTCTCGGATTCGCATTCGATTCGGCGCGCGGATAGGCACGGTCGGGCGTCAAATGCCGCCTTTGAATCTCTCGCGGCTCTCACGTGCGGCACGCGATTCCTCGCGCGACTCTCTCGACTTGTAAGTACGTCGGGGGCCCGCTTGGCCGCGCCGACGTATTGCTCGGGCTTTCTTTATGGCGTCTTTTCTTTCCTCGAGTGCTCTATTAAGCTCTTGGATCTTTATAATGTGTGCTAATTGCGAAAATGAGCTGTGGGGTTGAAATTCTGTTAGATTTTGCAGAAATTACGAAATTAACATTTTCAGTGCAAATAGATCTCTTTTAGTAAATCGTGTATATAACTTAGGACGAGTCTCCGGCCAAATAGGTGGTCCCTAAAGAGACCAGTCCAGTTACTCTGTTGCATCATACTTTTATAGACACGCTACACTTCAATTGCAGTTTTTACTTTCCTTTTCGACAAGAAAGTTACTTATACTTTATTCATTTACGCCCGTAAATTTCAAAATAGAATCACAATTTGACAAATCAAATTCTCTCCCACAACATTTGCCCGCGTAATGCTATGAATCATTAAACGTCGAGGAAACTGTATAGCACGGACCGACACATCTTCACACCCACAATAATCAGAGCTGTTCATCCGTCTGTTTACCTCGCGCGTCTCGTTGCATTAGATCCCGACTCTCCCGCGGTAACGTAAGCACTTGGAGGATTTTCCATTTTCATAAGCGCGCGGCTGAACTTTCGCTCTCGCGACGATAAGCGAACTATTCATCAGGCGCTCGCGCGCACATCCGCGTCTTTCTCGACGTCCCGTCTCTCTCTCGCATAATCGCTCGCTCCTCCGCCGCGGGCTCTCTTCCTTTTGGGTTAAGTATCGGGAAAGCCCGATACACACACACACACACACACACACACACACACACACACACACTCGTACCGCCAACGGAAGCGGAGAGATTGATATAGACGTTTTTACTCGCGACTTGGCGCGCGACAGCCGTTAAAAGCTTCGGAGGCGGCGACGCGGTTTCTTCGTTCGAATGCAGTGGATCGCTTCGTCGAGAGACGGCCTTTTCACGTCATGCAAATGAGAGCCACGGCGATTGTCGTGAGAAACTTAGCCGGACCCGGTGTTTACCTTTTTTTTTACAGGAGAAAGCCGGTCGATAATGATTTTACGGGGCCGGGATGAGAAAATTCACCTGTTTTTGAAAAGGTCCGGCACCTATACGGCTGCTTTGAAAAGCGTGATACATTATATACGCGGTACATAGCTGAAATTCTAATGTCATTTTAATTCAAATTACGCGCGGGGATTCCGTCCGAATCACCGCGCATAATATTTAATCAAACTGAGCAGACAGCGTACCCTTCTTCAATTAACCCAAATAAGCAATAATTTTCCGTTGCGCAACAAAACAAAGAATCACGAGGTATCAGCGAGCAAAGTCTCAGACAATTTTCTCCAAATAGCCAGATAATGACGAAACGAGCGGGATTAAGTAGAAAGGGCGCGGCTTGGCCAGACGCACATTAATTTTTCGTGCCTCGCAAGATCCTTTTTCACGCAACAACAACAACGACGACGACGACGGCACGAATCTCCGACTGCGGTTTCTCCTAGAAAGGTCAGCAACCCATCGGCGAATCACCGTTAACTCCTTATCCCATACGTATATACGCAACGGTTCTCCGGGTCTATACATAAAGGCGCCGGAAATCGAGCGGAGCATAAAGGGAGGATAAGCAATTATCGAGCCCGAGCATGAAGAAGCGCGGCCCGTCGTGGGCGGTGGCGCGCGTTTTCTTTCCTCCGAGCCGAGGTGAAAGTCACGTGTGCTCCGCTGCAACTTGCCGAGGCGCTTCTCCAGAAGTCCCGCCGCCGCGTATATGAACGCAAGAGAGAGAGAGAGAGAGAGATCGTGTGCGGGAAAACGTCATGTCAACGTCCGAGGCGATAGAGACTTTTTATACGAGGCGAGCATGACTTTCGGCCTGATTGAGCAACTAGACAAGGGGTCGAGATCCTTTGCGTATACGGGATCGCGGGGGAATGTTTCGTTTCACCGTGAAGACGAATAAGATCGTTTTTTTATTACTACAGAACGCAGCCAGTCTGCTTTTGAAATTTCGAGATTCAACCAAAGACTGTAAATAGGAGAATTCTGGATCTAACGAGTTCAGAAAGAATCGGTTGGCGCTCAAAAATGAAAAATACGAAGCTCCTTTATTTAAAAGGTTGCTAAATCTTAGCTTGGCTTTCTCTCGAAACTCTCCTGCATGATTTAAAGCTACGCCTTTTAAACGCTTTCCAAATTATGCACCTATAACAACTTAACGAACGCGTTATTTGCCGAAACGCCGCTAATCGCCTCGGAATGATAAAAATCAGAGCCTCGTCAAAAGGCAACCGACGGCCGGGAAAAAGCGAGGGAGCAATTTTCCCAAATTATCGCAAAACCCAACGCGATCGATATCGCGGCGGGTAATTGAATTATAGGCGGGGATAATCCGCCGGTGGCGAAGGATGCTTGACGCGGGTTACAGCGCCGCGTGACACAAGAAAAGAATCCGGGCGCTTTCTTTTCTCCGCGAACAATGCCGCGATCGCGTAGGACGACGGGGCCTTTTTCTTTTTCTTTTTTCGGAGCAACGACAAAAGTGACGAGTTTGTATAGGAGCGACACGATCCGTCGCGAGGATCGCCTCATTCGGCGGAGATCGAAATTATATACGCCGCGGAACTAACGTCTTTTGAAAGCTATTAATATTAATGCCTCGCGAGCGCGTTACTCCGAATACCGTGTCTCTCTGAATAATTCGCTCTCTAATCTTCCGTTATTAGATTCAATTCCAGATTGAGGTGCGAAGATATGCAATTAGGATCCGCGGAGCCGGTATTTATAATATCAATAGCGTCGTGTTTCGCGAGAGTGATTCACGAAATTTCCATCTTAAAGAGCTCCTCTCTATAGAGTAGTTTGGCAATTCTCCTCGTTCGCTGCATGCTGCGCGGTCGAACACAAAAAGTGGATATCACGATTTCTGACTTACGAG
This sequence comes from Ormyrus pomaceus, assembly GCA_900474385.1. Classification (NCBI taxonomy): domain Eukaryota; kingdom Metazoa; phylum Arthropoda; class Insecta; order Hymenoptera; family Ormyridae; genus Ormyrus; species Ormyrus pomaceus. Next base: position 28,850 of record UCOM01001421.1, read on the forward strand.
GCTCCCTAACGTACAGTACTTCCCCGGTAACAAGTAGCAATTACAGTACTCTTCTTTCCGCCGGGCAACAATGAAAGTACTGCACGTTATATCTCCGCGCGGATCGATAAGGAATTTCGTATATATGATGCGCGCGATTATTTCGACGACCGCTTTCTTTTTTTTATTGTGGAAATGCATTTTTGCCCCGGCAGTTGCGCAACGATTCAACTTAATTTCTGCGTTGCGTATCTGATCGGGACCGTCTCTCTTTTTTTTTTTTTTATTTTTGAGCCGTTGTAAGGCAGATGTTTATCGATTTCCACGTAATCGTCGAGAGCGCATTTAAAGAAAGGCCGATCGTCCGCATGTTTATGGGTAGTTTCTAATTTAAGGCCATCCGAAATTTTGCCGCTTTTTTGCGTCCCCGCTCCTCGTTTATTAATGATATTTTAATGTATGCATTAACCGGACCCTAATGTATAATTTATAAGTAGCTTCGGCGCGGGCATTCGTGCCTTTAAGGCTTCTACACTCGTAAACAATCTTTATTATTATGAATGTCCCGCGAGAGAGTTACACGTGGATATACCGGTTTGCAAAAATTTCGAAGAAGCTGCGCGTCTTCACTTTTTACAAGGAGGTCGCTGTCGCCGAAGCTAAGGAAAAATTGTCAATAAAGCATCGACGGTTTCTTTTTCGATTACCGAACGGTTCTGTACCGCTTGACACAAGCCGAGGACCAAACTCGGATACTCTTTAACATCGACCTTTGGTCAAACAAAAGCAGCCCGACGAAATCCAATCGAAGCAGAGTCCTGCCAAGCAGCTCTCCTTGCCTCCCGATTAGGCTCGAATCAATCAACAATACGTCGCTCTCCCGTCCCGAGTCGCGCGCGAGAGGTGAAACCTCGCGGAGATCATCCATCCGGGGGGAAAAAGAAAAAAGAAGAGCAGCAAGCCGATCGCAACGATCCCCCGGAGGACGGTCCGCTCGTCGTCGTCGCGTAACGGCTGCCACGCCAGTTTCCGTATTGTTTGCTAATGAGGCGGCTGCCTGGCGTACTGCGGGGACTTACGTCAGGAGCGCGGCATAATGGAATGCGCGCGGCGCAGTCGATGATTATAACGGGGAAGCGCGGCCGAGATGCTGGCCTGGAGATTGCCCGGGATTTATTTCGAGAGGAGCCGCGAGGCTGCAGGGGGGGATTTACGAGAGTCGCCGCGACTCGCTGCCTATTTCCAAGGGGTTACACGAGGCGAGCCTTTTCCGAGTTCGAGCGTTTGAGTACGTGTGGAAAGGATGGCCCGCGCCGCTTCGTGAAATGTTTAGCACTCGTCGGAGGAGTTAATTCAGTGTGTCGGCAAAAGTGCACGGAGGGAAATGCCCTGGTAAAAATTGCCTTGATGGTCTAGTAAGGGGAATATACGGATGCCAAAATCAAAAAAGTACCGTACTTTGTAGGAAGATTTTTAAGTAAGGAAGTTTATACTGAAACTTCGTAAATCGTTAGATTCAATACTGTTTTATATACAAGTCTTAAATCAACAATTATTGGAAATTAATAGTTTTATCGGAAAATACAAGTCTATTTACGTGTTCTTAATAAATCGCGCTCCCGTTACACGCGATTTTTTTGAAAGATCGAGCTTCCGTTTCAAAAACATCTCCACCGCGAAACTTTCTCTTTTGTACAAGCTGAAAAAACGATTTACGATGAATACGCCGACAAATGCTTTACATAGCGCTCTCCATCAAAAAAAGACTCCGCAAGACACGCAGGCACCTGACGTTATCCCCGGTAAGCCACATTTAACCCGGCGGGCAAAAACTGCACGTATAAGCCGCGGCAGATAGACGAGATGCCGAGAAAAGTGAAAACGCGCTCTAAAAAGCGGGGAATCCTCGCCAGCAGTCGTGACCTCTCGCGTCTGGCCGCCGCTCGACTCTCCCGGCGCGTTAATTGCTCTCGACTATCGCGAAAAGAAGAAGAGAAGAAAAAAAAGCTGTTTGTTTATATACAGTTCCGCAGATCGGAATAACGAATTGGATGATTGGCCGGGCGTTAAATCGCGGGACGAGCGGACTTTCTAGCCGCGGTCGGAGGGGGCGTATAATGGACGCGACCGCAAACTCGCCGTGGGTGGGGTTTTCCAACGATATTCGCCGGAATGAACGCGAGTTTAATTTGCCTCTGCTCCGCTTCCAGAGATATACGCGAGATTGCGCGCTCATTACTCGCGGAGAGCGGTTTCGTTTTTGTTATATGTAATGTCTCTCTGGCGTTAAATATGCGCTTTATTGAGGATGCGGATGTATTATGCGCGTACCTGATGTGCGCTTTTTGCGCAAAATTACTTAATTCGGGCCGTAAAGCGGACTTTCGTGCTTTTGCGTGATTATTTCGAGTAGGTTTCCTTGATGGATCCGTTCGCTTTTTTCTTAAAGTAGTTTTCAGAAAGAATGCGGGAGTTCAATTAAGCGACTTTTTTTTCCTTCTCACGTAATTCATCCGCAGCATCTTCTTATCCTATTTTACGTTATGCAATACGGTGCAAAATAAATAAGGAAAAATACTGCTGATAGTTCTGGACGAAACATCTTTCAACCATAGTTCGCATTAACGTCTCTACTCATTAGAGAGAACACTGCGCAGATTCTTGGTGTTTAGATTTTGTGCGTTCAAAGCCGATTTAATCTCTCGAGTGACAAAATAAATAATTTATTGAATTTGAAATTTCTAATGAATGGTCAGAATTTCTTTTCGTTAAATAATTAAAATAATTCTAAATGGTAATTATAATTATCGAATTAAAATACCTATTAATTAGTGGAATAACTAATTACCTGCTTCGATTTTCTGCTAATTAAAAATCTAATCGTTTGGAATGCTGCTTTTTAAAAAAAAAAAATAGTTTTATACGTTTCCGTTTTAAGCAACTATTTTAATGAATGGAACAAAGAATTTTATCTATGAAACTCCTAATTAATGTAAGACTACAGATGATTTAAAAGACTCACATTATTCAGGATGCATAAACCAAATGAAATCTTGTTGAAAAATGAGAAGGATGAAAGTTAAAAGTGAAATGAATGAATTACGATTTAGTAGGACTCTTTAGACTAAAGACGATTAATGAGGATCGATGCTTCTAATGAATTATATTTAAATTTTGACCCAAAGAAGAAATAGGAAGTCCATAAAAAATGTTAATATTGCTTAAATTTCATCAACTAATAGTTAATTATTAAAATTCTACAATTTGGATTATAACAAAATAAAGAAAACTTTCATTGTTCAGAACATAAATATGAGAAAGTAGATAAAAATTTAATATATATAGTCATTAACTCTCAACTCTAATAAATATAAAATTTTCTTACTAAAATTAATTACGTCGTTTATTCCCATAAATTAATGAAGAACGACGAAAGTTTTGTTCCCAACAACAATCCGCGCGATCTAATCGAAAGCATAAGTTGAATCGAAGCACCGACTCCTAACTCCTAACGGCACCGTCCAACTCCCCGAGCCGTGAAACGGCATCCATCTAAAGAAAGCAACGTACGACAGCCTCTCGAGCCGGCAATCCACTCGGGCCGTTCATCAAGCGGGCAAACACACATCCTCTCCCCCCCGCGAGTCCTCTAAGCACACCGGACAGCGTACACATATACCCGAAGGCGGCCGCGCCTCAACGGTAGAAACGTCGGCACGAAAGAAGAAAGTCGCGTCCCTCGTGGCCCCGGGGCAGGAGACGCGCCTCGGCATTTTTTCGCGCGCTTCCCCGGGCGCGCGCTTCCGATTTCACTTCGATTATATTATTGTCGCTGCCGCGCGCCGCGACACCGAGAGAGAAAGGAGAGATGCGCGCGCGCGCGCGGCGATCGTTTACGCGCCGACGCCGCCGCGATGTCACGTCGGCGTGGGTCGGCGCGCTTTCGACGCCGACAAACGAGGCTCTCCTTGCTCCGGGGCAAAAAGAGGACGGGAGACGGACCCGAGCGATATTGCCGATTGGAATCGGTGTTGGCGGGTATTAAGTCATTGCGCGGACGAGCTCGAGGATCGGCCTTTTTTCTGTCGTCATTGTCGGTTGAGCCGAGGGAAAAGTTGGACGTTCTGCTTTTCGCTAATGGCTCTTGCTGTAACGGAACTGGATTGATTTTTTGGCAAGCCTAATAAAGATACGCGAAGAAAAATGTTGTAGTAAAAATTACAATAGTACCTTTTAATTTGATCACAGACTGTAAAAATTTTAAAAATTACCATAGTTCCTAGTAAATTTTACATGTCTAAATATAAAAATTTACCATTGGTAATTTTTTAGATTTTTAGTCTGTGCAGATCAAATTAAAATGTACTATTGTAATTTTTACTAGGAAATTTTTGTCCGTTTACTCAAGAATATATCTGGTATTTTTCTGACACTAATTGAAACTAATTGTGTACTCAATATAAAGTTAAATCTACAGCTATCTCATGCTTGCTTATAATGAACCGCACGTAGGTAGAAGTTAAGATGAATGATCCGTCGAGTAACTTTGGGACACCAGAGAGATTAAATTGGAATTAGATTGATGCGCTCTTTCCGTATTGCGCACTACGTTGACTATAGTGAAACGCGTTGCCTTGTTGGCACAACAACAAGCTCTCTCCGGCTCAACGAAGAATACATCCGACACGGGTTCGAATCTTGTTCGACCGATTGAAATACATCCCGATAGATTATATGTTTTATATACTTGGTTGTTAGGCAATACTCTGTTCGATATAATATTAACAGCTGAAAACAGAAGTGAATCTTATCTCATACATTGTTCCGTATACTTTTGTGCAATTATTCGCCGATTGTGCAGCAAGTTATGCGCACAGAATATTGTTGAAAGAAGAATAAAAATTTTTTATCCGATTTTTATTAGCCCTACTCGGCCGTAATCTGATTTTTACTATCTGCGCATTGATTTTTACGGTGCTCAATAATATTACGGTTGCCGCTAATCGAATAATTAACCAGGGTTTTTAAATAGAGAAAGCAAATTAATAGGCTCGAAAATGGTTAAAGAATAATTTGCGAGATGATTTAAATTCTAAACTTCTCAAGTACGCGGAAGTAATCTGCTTATAATCCCACTTTTATAAAGTGAGAGTTATTTATCGCGATGGGGAAACGAACGGAATGAATTGGTAATTGATTCCTACGACTCAAAACCAATTCGACCGAGAATTCTCGTGGTTTTCGTGAATATTTTAAACGTTTCACTCAATAATAAGACTTATTTGAATTTAATCAGCGCCGCAACCGCAATTTAAATCGAATGCCAATTATTTTCCTGCCTGTGCTTTGGCGTAATAGTAATTGTGTTTTCGAAAAAGTAATGATTTAATAATATACTCATTTATGTAAATAAATAATAAGTAAAAGCTTTTCACAAGTTATTAAAAACCAAAAAATACTTTTTTTAAATAAAAATTAACTGAATAAAACAAAAAACTTTTAGTGACAACTGAATTACCGTAATCAAAGTGACAAAACTTAATGGCGTGGAACAAAAAGCCGTAACTAATTGATTACGTTATAAATATATACATTTTACGCATTAGAAACAGTTTCTAAAAAAGGGTTTAACTTAATAAGCTTACAGTGTGACCCAAACCCGAAAGAAGGAGGAAAATATGAATCGATCAACAACCGCAATACAAACGTAGACTCCAGTAATTTTTCTCGGCGGATGAAAAATTGCCATGACAATCAAATTTAATAATCGGCCCCTCGAGGTGTCGTACGTTTAAAAGTACGCGGTCCGAATTAATAAGGACTCTGTAATTATACCCGATACCTTCTTAAGGCGATCGTTAGCAGTGAAAACGATTTTTCAATTTCATGCGATATTTTCTTAATCACCACTGGTGAAAGTGACCCGAACGAAAGCGACCACCCGTGCGAGGGGAGAAAAAAAAACTGGCTGGCATAAAAAAAAAGAGATGAAAAACTGAATTGAAATGCCGGGCTTGAATTCCAATCCTTCGTAAAAGTTGGCAGTTGTTGTTTTTAATTTTGTTAAAAGAATTTTAGACGTGCTGTTGTTCGTGCGCATAAGGATCGTACGCTTCAACGTGATGCACAATTTAGGATTGGTAAAATTTATGTACAAATAGATTGGGCTGTGCTAGATTCTGCACAATTAATACAATTTTAAACAAATCAATACAAAATTTTAGATATTTCAACCTATTTATTTATTAATATTTAATTAAATTGATATAGCATTTTTTAAACAAACTCTAATTTTTATTCCCATGTAAAAAAAATGGTATAGATAATACATAATGGTATGGAATATCTATACCCAGGAATGAACATACATAGAATATGTATGTTAGAATATGTCTTCAAAGAGTTTAAATATTTTTTTTTTAATTGCTGTAATTACTCAAAAATTCAGTAAAACGTGCTAAATGACGTAACCTCGTTTTTAAGACGTATCAATTAAAAAAGTAACTAAAAAAATGTAAATAAAAAAGTAACTAAAAAAATGTATAGGATAGGATATTGACCACGTGACTAATTTAACACTGATAAATTGAACGTTTCCTCATCCATTCAAAGGATTAAAGTTGTTTACGAAAACTTTAAAAATAAAATACTAAAAGATAGAAAAAAATTAATCAATAATACGTAATAGAAAATATAATGTTTAAAATAATTTTAGATCTATTACGCATTTCAAAATATTTCAAGTGCTGCTGCAAGTCCATATATGTACTTTAAACGATGACTTTTTAATTAAACATCAATTTTCATTTGGCTATAATTGGTTGAAAAAAGCAAACTCGTAATTATCAATCGAGATTTAAAATTACTGGACTTTCAATTTCAAACTGTTTTTTAGCTGACATATCAAAGTTTGACTTACGAAATAAAAAAAAAATCTGCCAATTTTCATAGTAAGGCAATGAAAATATAATAATTAAAGCCGAGTATAAATGTCATTTCTACAATTACAAAGAAACAAGAAAACTTTCAAAATCATAAATCTCCTTCTAACAAACTTTCTTTTTTTATTCGTCATTTCACTCGATCATAAAGAAGTTCTGCTCGCGATTCCCAAAATCAATCACTTCCTCGCAAAATCTCTTGTCACCAAAAATCCCGCTCGATTATCGGGAGAAATCGAGCCTCCCATCGAGTTCGCGCGTCTTTCATCCAGCACACATTACCTATAAACTCGTCGCGAGCATTTAAGCACTCTATAACGCGGAAGAAGAAGAAGCAGAAGAAGCGCGACGATACTTTCACAAAATTCAAATGCTCTTCCCGTCTCAGCTCGGGGTCGTGTTTTTTATCTTTTTTACAACGCACTTCGGCGCCTCTCCGCACTTGACATTTTCGCGCACATCATCGCAGAAGCAGGCTGTTCGTACTTATACGAGAATACTTGGAATCGCGCGGCGGCAAAAGTTCCTTGTCGCTTTCTAACACTCGGGCGAATCACTCACTGTCACTTTTTTCTGCCGCCGCACTTTATGTGTGATCGGACGTCCCATCATGCTTGCGAGACGATCGGGGATGATAGGGTTATATACGTGAACTCACTATTGGATTTTGAAATTCGGAATCTACGCCCGACACCACTTAAACTAATTTTGGCGAAGCGAAAGTTTTTGCGAGGACACCGCTGCGAATTTTGTAAATTAAGTAATTTTTTAGCGTGACTTACAATTGAATCGAGCTAAGATAACAAGCTAGGAACAAAAAGTGTCTTCCTTGACCCATTTAATTGTTCGATTAAATAAGAAAAAAAAAAGAAGCCCGCGAGATACGAGCGTAATCTCGATGCGCGGCGAAAACAGAGCGATAAATTCCCTCTTACAATCGTATAACTTTCGCGCTCGATCGGCCCCGAAAAAGAAGCTCCCAAAGCGAGAGAGAGAGAGAGAGAGAGAGAGAAAGTGGCCTTTGGCTGCAGAAGCGAGGAGAGGATATTCGTACTCACCGAGCGCATGATGCTGTCTGTGCCTCGAGCTGGCGCTGCTCCTCGCTTTTACTGGCGCTCACCGCGGGATCTCGGAGGCGCTTCTTCTCGCGCTCTCGGGGAGCTCTTTCTCCGAGGCGAGCGAGCGACGCCGAGGAAAGGTGGGGCCGAGGCGAGACTCGAGGGGGGTCGGCCGTCGCCGACGCCGCGCCGGTTTTTCCCCGCCGGACCCCGAAGTCGAGGGGTTTCAATTTCCTCGAGAGGAAGGTGCTGTTGGGCTCGTCGCGAACTTTTAGGATTTGCGCGGTGTTTACGATGCGCCCGCGACGGAGGTAAAAGGTATATCCCGAGTGAGGGTTTTAGAGATGATATCTGCACGTGGTTATTATTGCCTTTGGGGATTTCAATGACAAATGCGCCATTGCACTCCGCGCTAAATTCAATAAGCGCTTTTTGCGCTCGGAGAGATTTGAAATTTATTTGAATGCAATATCGTTTATGTGCGATCGTGACTTTTATTATCGACGCTAATAATGTATCAAGTAAAAATTTCAAGCGTTATTCAGTTAAGATTAGAATTCAGGAGCTTCAACTGAATTTGCAAATGCGTCTGATGTCGGTTTGAGCATTAAAAGAAGTCAGGTTTATAGTCACTCTCACCTATATAATATAATTGATATCTAACATACTTCTGCCGCATCGGCATTCTGAAATTCACAACTTAGAAATTCAAATTCTATCCTACTAAACTGAAATTTTAAAAAATAAAAGTGAATCTTTGCAAAAAGAATTCCGTTCGAAAACACTATACATACTATAAACACTCAAGTTATTCGAACGCTCCTGCAGTCGATTCTTAAACGTGACCCGAACCGTTAAAGCACAAAGTCTTCAAGTCCCACGCTGCACGCGAGAGCCGCACGGCCGAAAACAAAGAGTTCATATCGACAAGAAAATACGGCACACCAACAAAAGGAAGCTCCCGCCGATAATAAAAAGCTTCCACCCAAAAAAAAACGAGACTACACAGCATGCAGCAACTCGGAAGGCGACCCCCGTGAAAGGCCGAGCGCAACAATGCACAAAGCAACGGCACGCGCGCCTCCGTAACTTTTTTTCGTAACACCTTATTACCGGAGCAATGGCCCGAGTAGCGGCCCCGTAAAAGCGCTTTTCAAGTGCGTCGGCGTCTCATTGCCGTCGAGACTTACCTGCCGCGGCGATGCTCGTATATAACGGACGCGCGAGTCGAACCCGATGGAAAGCAAGTGTATCGGGAAGTCTCCTCGGTGCTCGAGAGGAGAAAGAGAGACGGAGCTTGTATACCAATGTCGAACCTGCAATCGCGAGTGGCGAGAGGCTCGGATTTATTCGCCGCGGCACCGGGGATCCTCCGTCGTTAAACTGTCAAATTGAGATACAACCGCGGCTCGCTCGCGGAGCAACAATAAAACGACGAGGGAGTTTGGCCTTTTTTTTCTGGAGTTTGTAGCCGTTTGGCGAGGGGATTTTGCTGTTCCCACAGGCTTACCGAGATCGGGAGATATGAAAGTTCGACGAGAGAATTTCTATTAAAGGGCGATAAAGCGCGGCGGCTTTACCGATCCGGACGTGAAATTCGATTTGCTTATGAAAAAGGGTTAAGTAAAAATCGTGGGATGCTGGCGGTGATGGAAGTAAACGCCTTTTGCTACTGTTTTGGATAGAAATCTTTGATGCTTTTATATAAGATTGTTGAAATTCACGGCAATAATAATTATTATTTTGAGAAGACTAACGCTCCTCTAGAGATCCTTTAAAATAATCTCTTCGTCTAATATAAAATAATTTAGTTAATTATTTTATTACTGCAACAAGATTCTGGAAGAAAAAACTGTTTTTCGGTAAAGGACGCTTTAACGTGCAATTTTATTTTTTACGTTTATTTAACGTCATGCACGCTTAAATAAACGTAAAAAGATTCAGGACGCAAATTAAAAAGTACTAAAAAACCATTTCCTTTTATTCCTTTTTTTTACGATAGCTTTGATATAAAACGGTTACGTTTTCATGCTCGATTTATGCGGCTATTACAGTTCGTGCATCCTCTTATATAGATTCATATCTCGAATGCTAATAACTGCCGGTGATCTTGGCTGTGTAACAGAAGAAGCCTATGAAATATTATACATCCAGCAACGCGCGACGTTTCTACTGCAGCCCGTGTCGTCCAATAGAAATCAAATAGTTTTCTCGCGGTAAGAAATCATGCTTGAATGTCAAAAAATCTTATTTCGGCGGCTATTAGTTATATTGTCGTATTATATAAAACTTGAAGAATTTCATCATTTATCGGAAAAATGTATTTTAGCTGCTTTTGAAGAAAAATTTAAATAATTTCTAAAAGACCTTTGTTAGCATTGATATTCATTTGCGGTAAGAATTCGCATCGCCGTAAATAATTATTCGATTTTCATAAAGTTATAATGATAGAAAAAAAAAATTAATGAATTATGCTAATTTTGTCACTTCGGGTTTCTTCTCGGCTCGTTGATAAATTTTTCTGGAGAAAACGCAGCTTTACGGCTGGCTTAGCTGCAGGCAACTTATTTCATTCGAACACGTTGCCAAGAGATTTTTAATGCTTCCAGAACATTGTTATGGTTCTACGATTATCTACGAGAAACTAAAAGTTTTGTCACGAATGACTGATGGTAATAATTATTTTCTAAAGTATAGGAAAGCGCAGGTAAAAATTCCTCTGGGCTTTTTTATAACGGCTTTATAATGGCTTATTGAAAGCCGCGAATACGAGAAGAGATATAATTACTGTAACATTTAATTTAATTATAGCACCGCTTGAAAGACGCGGCACCTACGATAATGAAGATATTAAGGTTATTGAAGAAAAATCAATTTATCTGTTTTTCTCTTCTCATACCGTTTGGCCATTTTTTCTTACAATTTACTAATTATGATATGATAATATTAGAAAAAAATGATTTATCGCTTATTATGCACATTTTTCAACAAATTTTCTTATCCAGATAATTAGGTTTATATCTTTTTATAATTATACAGTCACGTAGATGAAATTATTTATTATAATTATTGTATTTCTTATATACTTTTTGGGAAGCTGTACATTTTTAAAAACTTGCAGTCTTTTTTCTTATAATTAAACGTTTGCGTCTTAAAAATATATTGCCAAATAATGATAAAAAGAAGTCACGTGGTAGAATCGGTGTCAGCATTATAAATCAAGTAACCTTTTCATTAATTCTTTATAACGCCTAGAGAAACATGAATTTAAAGATATTGTCATGTGTGACGCACGTCAAAGGGTGTCTAATTAGAAGCGACAGCGAGTAAAACCCATGCCTCTTTTTTTGGTTTCCCCCCTATTTTATATAGAAAGTAAGAATATTTTTATGAAAAAAAATATTTTCAAAAACTTAGACAAATATCTCAAGATTATTTTAGACTGAACAGAGCCTCATTTTATATTTACACCAATATACTTGTCGATATTAATCAACGCTTGTTCAACCTATCTTTTTCAACATTGCTTGATTCAAATTTCCTTTTGTCAGCTTCATTAAAGATTCAAACTGCTGAAACAGAAAATAAATTTAAATAATCAGAATACTCCAAACGTTTGAAAATTGTTTCTTTTAAATATTTGAAAGAACTTTGAGAGTGATAATCTTTAAATGTTACGGAATTTCAAATACGTTTACTCAAAAAGTACCATTTATATAATTATTTTTTCCGCATCGCGGTCCACAAAAAAAGATGTAGCATACATATCATTCCATATTTAAAATTCGCTTTTAGCGTCCTAGTAAATTTCCAAATATCTCTGATCTCCCATCTACTCGATTAGAATCGAAGAAGATACATCACTTGGCCAATTAAAGGCCAACCTGTGCCGGTAGTTTCTCCTGTTACCTCGCACACACAGAGACACACACCCACACACACATAGAGAGAGATCGCGACTTTTCTTGAATGAACGTTCCAGTCATTCAGCAGCGATTTCGTTTCCTCTTCTCCTGCTTTTTTTTACGACTCTTGGCGGCTTGTCGGTACACTCGTGTCTCCTTCTTGCGCGCCTGTAAATAAGCGCACTTTCGCAATCGTGCGCCACATAATGACAACGGAACTCTCAGAGTGATTATTGTCGTTTTGCGCAGAATGCGCATTACGCATTCTGATGCTTGCAAGGATTTAACAACTTTACCGGAAACGTAGTTCAATGTTTTTATAAGAAAAGAAATTTTCTTTTTTTTTCGTAATTATTGAACTTTTCCGTGTTAAACAAACTTTTTATGGTTTTTTATTAATCTTTCAATTTACGCTTTGTTATTATACGTGTTAATGAACTTGACTTATTTTAATAAAACTGGTCTACAAGCATGTCAATTTTAATAATTTATAAATTAATTAAAATAGTTTTGTAAAAAACTTCTAAGAATTTTAAGATAAATAATTAGTCATTTTTTATTTACAACTTTTAATTTCCAATAAATGAGCGGCGGATCTTTTGCAAATCTACTGGATCTATATATTTTACTACGCTAAATCATTGATTTGTTATTTTCTTCATTTGTAGATCCATTGTCTGGTTCTGCAAAAAAACAAACAGCATACATACCTTCGCCAAATCTTCACACGATGCCCATGTAGCTGTCAGATATTTTGATTGGAGCTTTGTTATTCTACATACATCTATATTAAGGAACTATTCCACTGAAAAAGATTAATCCTCTCTTAAAAAAGAGATGGCCGAATGTTGTGAAGCCTCTGAAACAGCGACGTGATTGGTTCGCTGATTTTGAATTTTATAGATACAGATAGA
>UCOM01001422.1:0-41651 GCA_900474385.1 Ormyrus pomaceus
ATATTAATTATGCACACTTTAGCATTGGTGAAAATTATATATAGATATATCGAGCTATGCTAAATTGTGCACAATTAATATGTGCATGATTCTTATGCGTACAAACCATACCTTGTCAAAAATTCTAAACTTTTCTAAACTTTTCAGAATTTCCTAAAATACTGATTTGTTCAGCTAGATTGGTAATTTTCTTGTTAATATAGTGATGAATTTTATTGTTCCCTCTTACTAGCGCATTTTCAAATTAACCACCGTTCAAGTGCAGTATTTACCAATAGTCTTCCTGCTCGAAAAAAATTTGCGCTTCATTGCTCTATAAATCCGGAAAATACAAGTGCAAAAGTCGTTATTGAACAAAGTTATTGATCTCTCGTACAAATGACACTTTAAAGTTTAAATCGCAAGCAGGTAAAAAGAGGTTGCAATCGTAAGCGTAAACGCATTTTCTCGTATCTGACTGTGGATTAGATAATGACACAATTCCAAACTCGTATCTTCTTTTTAAAAATCTCGCGCAGCTTCGGGTCCTATGTGCGCGACATGTGCGGGTCTATAATAAGTAATTGACCAATGTACGCAACCGTTAAGAAATGTTGAGATCCTTATCTTTTTATTGCACGGAGCTGCTCCTGTGTCATTTTTTGTTTAAATTTATTTTAATTATTGGTTGAAAAAAAACGATCAAATTTGTTTTGTTAATAAATTATACTTACTCTATAAAACAAAGATTTTATGTTAAGATTAAAGCAGCTTGTTCAGAAAGAATGCAAACTAATGTGCAGGTTTACTAGTATCCTGTAATAAAATAAAAATCACTATATGTTTATTTCTATCCCAGCATAAAACATTCGTTCTACTTTCTCCAAAGACTCGACAACCAGTAGAAAATACTCGATTCAGTGTGTCGTTTTTAAACGACTATTAGCGCCATATTCCGCGCAAAATTTTCAGTGCCGTGAGAAATAATTGATTCGTTCTAGCTCAGTACTGAAAAGGACGCTGCCAATGTGCCGCGAGAGGATTGGCACGCGATCGGTAGTATAGCGTGATTCGTTTTATCGGAGGAACGATTTGCGATGGGCCGATAAACCCTGTGACGCATTGCGTGCGAAAACGGGGCTTTAGATCGGGTCTATTTGGCAGGTCAGTGCATGTATCGCTGACCTGATTGCGAACGAGATTTTCTTTGAGTGTCTGTGGGTAGAACTTGTTTTATGTAGCTGATACAATGTCTTAGGAGTTATAGTAGCTGTTATATTTTTTACACGCTCTGTATAAATATCGTACATTAGTCATTCAGAAGAATTTTGTCGCGACGAAAAGAATTTTGAGCTGAACCAATGCAGCTGTAGGTAAAGGTACTTGCTCTTATTCTTCAAATAAATAGTTTGAATCAAAGAGAGAAGTCGCACTTTAACGAATGTCAAAGTCTACCGAAGGTGAAAAGAATCTTAAAATCCTAATTGCTCCCTAAAAAGTAACATGTCAGTAACACTAATTTCTAAGTCTTCTTTTTACTTAAGCTTCGTAACTAATTAATGCGTCGTTTAGGATCCACAGGAAGCAATGGCTCTCAGGGATGGTCAACGCAAGTCGAGGAGCTGGCAGAACATCTGGCTGCCGATTTCGACGGTTCGTTGTCGGCTCTTGCCGCCTCAGATCTTGCAACCGCCGTTGCTTCTTATAACATGAGGTAAGTTTTTTGCCACTTCCTACCGAGATAGTGTTTACAGTAAGGTATATAAGCAGGTGTTGTTTTTCAACGCAACGAAATTTTTTCAAAGGTGTATAAAATTTTGCTTGTCAAAAATGTAACGTGCATACTAGCCTTTTTTATTTTACCCAACATATGTAGGAAAGTAGGAAGGTATAACATTGAAAAGAAAATTAACCAAAAATGAATACACGTGTAGGTCAACGTCACCGTGAAGAACAATCAGTATTATATTTTAGATAGTTGTTTTTATTAAGCGGTTAGTGTGCCAGTTTCCTGCGCCAGTTTAGTGTACTTTTTCGTAAAATAAAGACTTTTCATATAACAAATAGAAAGCTAAAAATCTGAAAAACTATATTTTCATTGATAGAAAAGTCAGAGCTAACTATCTCATGTTCTCTAGTTCGGGGGCACAGTAACTAGCGGACTTGGCTCAGAATCTCTGCTATTGATCCCTCCGTCCCTCCGACAGTCCCAGTAAAATAGCATATTAACCCGCAAGCAAGCTCTGAGCAGCGCAACTCACCTCCGCGACATCTCTGGTGTATGAAACCGATAAAGCAGGAGTCTCGGTAAACTCCCTGCATTACCGACCTGCATCAGCGCGTCAGCGTCGAGCCGCGAGCGATAAAGCACCGACGCCGATCGCAAAAAGACAATAGGCGGCGATAGGCGGCCTGGAGGGAAGTCTCCCTCTCGCGGCTTCAATCCGGTTCGAGCCAGTTTCCCGATACTCTCCTCCTTCTCCTCCTTTTCTTTTTCCGCTGAAAATCTCGTAGTTTTTTCGGCCGCTTAGTGCGCCGACGCGACGGCAGGACTCGTAACCCTCGAGTCGGCAAGGAAGCCGGGAAGCTCTCCCTTTCTCTCCTGCTTTATCTCCAAGAGTCCGAGTGCGCGCCTCTCCACTGGCGGAGCTCTACTACTTGCCTCTTTTAGTTCTCTGTCTGCTTCGGAAGGACTCGCGAGTTTAGTGACGAGTTCGCTAAGCGATAGCAGAGGCTTCTAGACACTTGTTGAGCGTGCGCGAATATGATCGATCGCGCCCGAGGTTGCTCACCACGTCGAGAAAGCGGCAGCTCCGTGCCGAGCCGGCCCGCCGCCACGTGACCGAGGCCTTTGTTTACTTCGAGCATCAGGGACTTCCGTAGACTCGCCGGCAGGAGGAAGCGCGCCAAGATGAAGATGCATCAGTACGTCAAGCGCCGGTGAGTTCCTGGCTCAGTCAAGGCTTGACAAGTAATGGGGCACTGAACCTTTGCGACTTGAGATCGCAATTTCTTCATTTTTTTATACAGAAATTGCCTTTCGAGACAATTTATTATATTCGCTTGACAGAGCCGGTTTTACCCCTTCGAAATCGAGATTATACAATGTTGAAGATGAAATGCTAATTTTACAAGCCCGTCAGTGCAAGTTTTTTATTTTAAAACTTTTATAGCTTCTCAACTTCTCATGTTTATTATTTCATCAAAAACCGAAATACATACTATTTATTTTTCGTTCATATTTATTTTAATCAAATAATGACGATATAATAGACTTTTTTCAAAATAAAGAGCTTGGCTTTGTTTACTTAACTAAAAGAAAATATTAATTTCAGCTCCACAATGATGCTTCGCCCTACTCATTACTCAATTCGAAAGCTCCAACCCATGAATTTATATTATTGAAACTTCCACCCCCAACCACCGAAACTCCTCCGTCTACAAGCAAATGTGTCCGTTCTCGAATTTGCACATAGACGCCGAGAGAGGCAAACAGCCGCAAAACCGCACTTATCATCAACTACCGATTACAACCGCCAGAAAGCGGTTTGTCGCCAAGGTCAAGATCGCCGATAATCGCTCTCGATACTCGCCGTGCCGTGAGAGTCGCGCCCGAAAGAAGCGCAGTCCCTGACCTCACCGTTCGTTAATTTAGACGCGAGGCTCACCCCTATAAAGCCTTCTATTTTTGCCGAACCGATCGATTGACAAGGTGACGGCGCAGACTATTGGATAAGGGATTTTCAGTAGAGAATAGAAATGTCTCCTTTGCTTAGTAATTTAGTCTCTTTTCTTGACGCTGTTGTTTTAATTTGTTTTCGAAGGAGCTTCTTTTGGAGAGAACAGAAAAAGGAACACTTTCTTTATGTATGTGTAGTTTAATTGTATTGGTAATACGTAGCGAATAAGAATTATTGGAGTAATTTCGATAATTTTCAATCAGTTACAAACAGAATAGTTGAATGAATTGTCGTTTTCGTTGCGTTATATAATGAACTGTAGGAACAAGCGGCTAAAATACAAGAAAACTCGCTGTACTATTTACTATTCTTTAACTGTACTTGAACATGAGCGTGCAATTTGTAGAGACCTTACGACGACGAAATACAAATCATTTTATTGCATCACTGATTAAACAGTAATAAAATCAACTAAAGAAGCACTGTTTTTACTACGAACGTTGTCAATAAATCATCTTAATATAATAGCAGAGTAAAGTGAGTAAAACTACAACTTATATCTTGAGTTAAACATTTTTTATTTAGTTTTAATTGCATCTCTTCTCTTTGAGTCATCTGAAATATACAATTGTTTCTAACAAACCTATCTTCTACGAATTCGATAACGGCCACAGATTCATCTCGGAACGTTAAGGCAATTTGTACGCGTGTATTTTTATGCAACACCAGCTTCCCCGAACCTCCTCTCCCATTCCACCAACCAGTCAGATGTATCCCACCTTCAAACTCAATATTCTACCCGGCCGAAACGTCGTTTCACCTGAAAAAAATTTAACCGAAGCTAAGAAGAAGGCGGTAATTAACTGCATTGTGTGTGTGTGTGTGTGTGTGTGTGTTTGCGCGCGGCTCCCGCGCAAAAAATTAAGGCACTATTAACCGGTTCGAGCCAGTTGGAGCCAATTGGTCTTTCTTATTTTTTTTCGCGATAATGTGCTACGTTAGAAAGCACGTCTTTTATCACGGAGAGTTCGGAGGAGGGAGACAGTTCTGTACGTGGCTCTGGGATAATAATTTACATAGCTTGATAAAGTTTTGAAAAAAGATTGCCAATTTCCTGCTGAGGAAAGGGCATTTTTTTTAAGGAGAAGCTCACTTTCGAGTATACATTTTTTATTAAAGGATTTTTTAACACAAAGGACAAAAGTTTACGAGTCTGTAGTGACAGATGGTTCAAAAGATAACAAAGTCTTAATAAGACGTATTTATTAAACACAAGCTACCGATAAATCCTTGTCGATAATACTTTGTTATCATTTTTTACTCAGGATGTATAATTAATGAAGCTTTTGCAATAATCAAATAAAAATTTATTAACAGCTGGACTATGTTTGTATTCTTCAAAACTTTTAATTATTAAAACAAATTGATAAAGTCAGTTGTATACTGGAAATGTAAAATTTATAAATTCAATTTGTGATAAAATATAAACTGTTAGCGAAACACAGCGCATCTTAATCAAATCACGTTGTGAAATCATTGAATTGAACTATGTATAAAATGATATTTAATTTCAAGGCGTCCAAAAGCATTTTTAGCAAAATTTTACGATTATTTTACGTGACGACTCATTGGTAGTTTTTACTCATTTTGTTTTAATAGCATCTGCGACCATTTTTCAGTTCCCTAGAGTGAGCTAGTCCAAAAATTGTAGAGAAACGAAGTTTTATTGTAGAACATGAAGAAAGCACTCGAAGTTACGTATATAGAAAGTCTTGGATATTGAACCTTCTAACATATCTTAGAATATAATTTAGTGTTAATACTAAAGTTTAGGAAGGTCAGTATATTGAAAATCCTCTAAAAAAATTCGAAAACTTAACGAAAACCTTGAAATTAGTTGAAGTAGCCCATCCAGAAAAAAAATCACCAGCTGTTCCAAAACTCGAGCGCAGACGTAAAAAAGAGGAAAAAACGTGAGAAAAGAGCTAGGGATTCGAAAGGGGCCGCACGAAAGGTCACGGGATATGTTAGTGTTGCGAGTGCGTGGACGTGATATATCCAACGCGACGAGAGATCGTTGCTCGGAGGCAGAAACGGTCGGATACGTGTCCAGTTTAGGCCGGATCACGGGCAATGACAAAAGTCTACTTACGCCTGATTTACGGGCAATTCGCGATGACGAGAGAGAAGCGCGAGAGCAGGAATGTCGAGTGATGCGCCATCCTGCTCTCGTGATTTTTGGTTCCTCGCTGTGCTGCCGGCTCATCTTGAGGACGGTATTGTTTATCTAAAAGTAAAAGTGATTGCAACTGGAAACGGCCTTCAAGTACGGTACGCAACTGAAAAGGGCCCGAATTTCGGTAAAGAGAGTCGTAAGATAAAGCAAACCAGTTTCAATCAAAACGTCTGGATGGTAACTGCTGTGGACTAGTTAAATTTGCCAGCGCTTCGTCGTGAACTAAATTCTATGGGATTATTTAGTTCGTAAATATTGATATAATTAAAATGAGCAGCTCTTAAGAGGTCACTGCATTTGGGAACGCTTAATCGGCAACACCAAGTTCTGTGAGTGGAGGGAAAGCATTAATTGTTGCGAGTTGACTGTTGAGTGCTTATAGATAGTACGCATTTTTGCTTATACCAGCTTTTTTAATGATGTAAAAATGAAAAAGGAAGGTTTAATCTAGCATTTATTTTATTTTAAAACTTTGAATACTTTTGAAACTTTTCATACCTAGTAACAAAAAAAAAAAAAAAAAGATTTTATTAAAGAATGAAAAAATAATTTTTATTTCTATTTTTCCAAAAGAGTAATAACAAGAAGATTAAGACATGTGTAATAATAATTATATAGGACATTAAAATAAAAAAGAACTTTTCATCAAGAATATTATTGAAGAAAGAGAATTTTTAAAATACTCTAAGCAATTACTTATTCATAAAATACTAAATCATAGCCCGTAAGCCTTAAAAGTTACGGCTCATAAACTTGTAACGAGATTCTAAAGATTGATCAGATCGGATAATTCAGCGCAATTGATAACGGAGACGACGGGAAAAAACAAGATGATGCCTCTATTTGTCTAATCATTTGCTTTTATGTTTAATGTTTATTACTGCAGATCGAGATCTACTATTTCTGCTTTCGAGTTTCCGGTTTGAGTAATACAATGAACATTGACAACATCGCCGCATGACTGAGAATTCGAATGTTAATACTTCTCTGAACTGAAAATTAAAATGGACATTTGTTGATTTAGCTGACTGCAACACAGAATTGCCTGCAGATTATTTGCGTTTACAATCATTCAACTGCTTTTGTATTAGTAAGATTCGAAATTAATTTTTTTAAACAGGTAAATAAAATTTTTGTTGAGAATAGCATTAAATTTGTTTCAGTGTTTACGGTCGATGAAAAACATTTATATGACTAAATTACATTGAATATTGAATATTGAATAATAGGAAGACGTCCGAAAAGTTGCCTGATAAAATTTGCGATATTCGTACTATAAGTGTTTGGTGATAAACATTCCAGCTTTTCCCGCCCGTTCATAAAAGTACAGGAGACTTGATATACACTCAGAGAATTTTCGAGCAAAAATTATCCCGTAAATTAGACTAATCGCAGGAAAATGCGACTTTTTGGATAATATTTAGCCCCTGTTAGAATAATATTTACTCTAATTTCGAGTAAATTTTATCGTAAAAGGGGCTAAATATTATCCAGACAATCGCATTGTCCTGCGATTAGCCTAATTTATGGGGTAATTTTTACTCAAAAATTCTCTCCGCGTAGGCAAGTCCATTGAGCGTAGTAACCCCCGAAACTTTCCACTCCCTCAAAAGCAGGAAGGTAAAAAAAAAGGCCCGAACGACTCTCGCCTCGCTGACCGGTGGTCGCGCAATGGGACGGCCGGTGCGTCCTATACAACTCAATAAAGCGCGTAATGAGCCCTAATAGCACTTACAGTCGCGTGGGTCGAGCCCCTTGGGATCGAATAAGCTCGAATCAGTAACTCTCGTGACAACGTGCCGAGTCACATGCTCCGAACGCAGCCGCTCGATGCTCAGCCATGCTGTACGTTAAGCCTAGGTACGGAGCTTTGGTTTACGGAACTGTTGTTATAGTGCCTTGTGGCTATGATACGTACACTTTAAAGGTTATTCGGGGTAGAATGCTCTTCCGGTCTATTATTTTCTGAGCTTTCAATACGTACAATCGTTTTCTGCGATACCTGTGTATGCTATAAGTACACGTGCTCTTATATTTCTTTATTTTTAAGCTTTCAACTTGGGCAATGTTAACGTTGCAATTGAAAAAACTTGGCATGAGAATTTATGAAGTAAGATTTATTTATTTATGTCAACTAACAGGCCTAATTATACTTGATGAAAAGCAAACCTACTTCGGGCATTTAGAATAGAAAATACAACCAAGATAATAAATAACCTATACATTTTTGACAAATAAAATTATATATACTTTGCACGATTGTAGGCTCATTCGAAAAACTTGTATATATTGTAAATAATAAACTTTAAAAGCAAGATAATTAATGCTTCCATTTTCTTGTATGACAATAGCGAAGCATTGCTGGCCTTGCCGTCACTCACGGTTTTTAAGCAAGAAGCGCCTTCGCCCGAGAATCAACACAACAATACGACGTAAGTAAACAAATATGTGCGATTTTCGAATTCATAAAATAGACAAATATCGCTAAACTATCGACAGAGATGAAATTAATTATTCATTTTTTTAATCGTTAAAAAATCAGTAAAATTTTGGGAAGAATAATTAAAGACGGCCTAAGAGTATAAAACACCATCGTAGATTTAACCTCCACGTTTGAGATGCTTAGATATTATAACGTGTAGGTCTAATTTAAAATAGTACTTTTCGACACTGGTGTGGAAGTTGATTATTTACCTCGTGAGACATTTTTCGCCCGAGCGAAGCGAGGGAGAAAAGTCTCACGAGGTAAATAATCAACTTAAACACTAGTATCGAACATTATTTTATACCACGAGCGCCGAAAAATCATGTTAAAGTCGTGATTTTGAGGTTAGAGTGGTATAAAGTAACTTTCAATTGAACGAAAAACATTGGATCTGTCTACGAATTGTGTAAAATGCACATGCAATAACGGCAATAGATACGTAAAGTTTCTATCTTATCATTTTTTTTTTATAACAGTTTATGTAACTTTAGTTATTTAAATATTTTAATTGTTTAACTTGTCCCTCCAACTTTGAATAGAATACGCTTTAAAGCAGAAAAAAAAATGTTGCCATGTGGTTTCTAACTAAATAATTAAAATAAAAGATGTTCATTAACTGTGAAAAAAGAAATTGATTTATTAATAGATTAAACTCTAAAGCAAAACAAATAATAATCTCCCGCGCCTGCGATTCTGAGAACTGAAAGTCATTGTGAGAAACGCAAATTTTCCGAGAAAAGCCAGAAGCAGAAAGCCGCCACCGTAGCCCAGCCTAAAGTTCGGAAAGCCGCCTAAACCTACTCCACTCTAACCCCGCTTAGCAACGGCGAAATCGGCGCGATCCCCCGCGAAGCCCCGCCAACCGTAATCGCAAACCGAGCCCCGAGGCTCTAGCTCCTCGCGCGCAGCTTCTTTTATCGAAAAAGCTTCGCGATCTCTGTCGGGGTCAAGTAATTGCGCGCATAAAAGAGCTCGCCGAGTTTATCGGCGGCTTAGTGGCGAGAGAACTCGCTAAGCGGAAAACACGAGCGCGCGCTCGCCTTGTTTTTTCTCCAAACCTTATCGCGAGTCCAAGAAGAAGAATAAGAAGAACAGACTTTCTCTCGGTCCAGTCACTTTGATTATTTTCAAAAATGAAAAGTTTCAAGTTCTACGAGGCGATGAACCGATTCTTCAAGTACATAAACGGTTTTGGTGTTTGAGTGCTAATTTTTGGTCGCTTGAGCAGTATTAGAAGCTTTTTGGAGGTACTGTGAAGTGGGAAGTTTCTTGGTTTTTCTGTGATAAGTGCCGCAGGAAGCGTTATAAATGATTTATAAGGACTCGTGGATCAGCCCACCGCCGGTGAAGTACAAAATAACTAGTTATAGTCCTAGTGGAAAGCCCAATTTGGTGAGAAGCTTTGCTGACCTTAGAGCTCCACCTCCTCCGCTGTATTTCAGTCAATTGTAAGAATCACTGAGTAAATAATTGATTTATTTCTGCTTAAAAGGGAGGAATTTTTGAAAATCAAATAGTTCAGTATAAAAATGATGAAATATTCTCTTATAATCTTCATATAGTACAAATACATTCTGAAGTGGAATAACTTATCAATGTACGAAGATTAAACCACTATCGCATTTTTCGTAATAACATTTAAAGTATAGTGAAACTGAGCTCAACCTTTCATTCCTAAAATACCAACTGACTTTTTTCCTGGCATTGCAAATGTGTTATACATAATTTTGTACGTACAACTAAGTTTATCTTAGATAAAAATTTATAATTGTAAAATAAAAATGCATATACTGTGCAGTATGTTCCCACACCCCTGCTTTATCGATAGAGACATGTAAAAAATAGACCTTTTGGCAACTAAAATAATAACAATAAAAAACCTTTATTCTTCCCTTAATTTCAGTTTGAATCACGTATCTCAAAGAAATGTCAACGCTCCGCCAACCAGCAATGGAACCGCCGGCCTTGTTGAGGCCGACAGCAACAACAATGGACAAAACCCAGCGAGCTTGCATCAGCTTTTGTACACGTCCAATGACGAGTACCCGCCAAACTCCAGCTCCGGCAATCACGTGTCCTCGTCGCAGCAGGGAACTGAATTCGGCGAGGACTGTCGGTAAGTTACCCACTAAAACCGCGCAAAAAGCTGAGCTTAAACTATTTCGAAATAAGAGCTTAAAGTTTAGTAAGAAGTAAGAGGAGAAATATTTTTAATAAAGGAAGTAGTCACTATCAAAAATTATTCTTTGATTGTCATATTATAAAATGTATGAACAAGAAGAAACTGGCAAAGTGGCAAGTGTCACTTTTAATTCGATTAAAGAATTGAAAATTAAATAATTTATTTGTAACGAAACAATATTTAAAAATCAATACAAGTTTTTAGATTTCATAGTTTATCAATCAACTAAAAGTTCTGATTCAAATTTTTTAATTGTAAATAGCTTCTATCAAGGGGCCGGGGAGCGCTCCGCAACAAATATAATTTTATTTTACTCAAGTTCAAAAATAATTTTTCGTCAATCATGAATATGGCTAGACGATGAAACATTTTTTAGATGTTGGTTTTAATTTATCGAAATCATGCTCATAAATCGGATTTATTTTCCAGATTCCAATACGTTTTGGCTGCTGCGACTAGCATCGCTACCAAAGTAAACGAAGAGACTCTAACTTACCTCAATCAGGGACAATCTTATGAAATAAAATTAAAAAAACTTGGAGATCTATCCGTTTTCCGTGGAAAAATTTTAAAGGTAAAGGAACAAATTTTTATAATTTTTACTGATAAGAAGCGCAATAAAAGAAAGTTAAGAGATTAATTTAGTTTGTGTTGAGATTCAGCAGTTACTTCCATTACTTGATTTTTCAAAACATTTTTCATGTAAAATCCGTTTTTCATTTCAGTCGACGATCCGCATCTGCTTCCACGAGCGTCGTCTACAATACACAGAGCGCGAGCAGATTTTGGAGTGGCAACGCACCAGACCAGGTGAGCGTCTCCTCGAGGTCGACGTACCCCTAAGCTACGGCATGGTTGACGTTTGCCAGCCCTCGGCTTCCAACAACAGCATTGACTTTATGTGGGACCCCACTAAGGAAGTCGGCTGCTATGTCAAGGTAAAGCCTACCCAACCTGTCGCCAGTAAATTCACCGAATAAATTAATAACGCGAATCTACACGAATTTTTCAGATAAACTGCATTAGTACCGAATTCACTCCGAAGAAGCACGGAGGCGAGAAGGGTGTGCCGTTTCGCATCCAGGTGGAGACTCGTCTGCCGGGAGGAACGCGTCTGCATGCTGCCTCGTGCCAGGTGAAAGTCTTCAAATTGAAAGGTGCTGACCGCAAACACAAACAAGACCGCGATAAGATCCAACGCCGACCACCACATGAACAGGACAAGTACCAACCAAGCTACGAATATACCGTTCTTACTGATGTGAGTAGGCTTTACTTGGAGCTATTTTATTTATTTTCTGAAAACAATATAATATATGCTGAGTATTACTTGAGAAAAATGTTCTTGAGTTACCAATTATTACAAAACGAACTAGGTATATTTTATTTTACTATCATTATCATCCAAATTTTTGATATTATATAGAATTTCGGGATGCCGTTGAAATATTTTATTTAAATTACTATTATATATTAGTTCAATTCATTTCAATCGGAGATATTATTCTATACGAAAATTCAAATTCTAGCCTCAATACATAACGCCATGATTTTTAGTGTTAAATAGATTGATCATTCGAAATGTGCAAAATAAAAATCTATGACCTTCTTTTTACAGTAATTGGTAATTATTGTGCAAAGTTTCAAGGAAATATTTTAACACTATCATAAATGTCAAAAGCTTGTTTCAATGACATTTACACATATTCTTGGAATTTTGTACATAGGCAGTTACTACTAAAGTATAAAAGAGTACAGAAAAAAAGATTTACTTCCAAAAAACATAAACTTTATCTTAAAGTTTTTCTTAAAGGCTAACATTGAAACATTGCATCATTAAAACAAGGAATGAATTACATTAATGTAATTGTTTGCAACTAACTTGACCTGATTGAAGCAGATTGTATAAGTTAAAATAACAAAAATGAACAGCGCTATTGGAGTTAAAATTTATTAAAGAAAAAATTGAGCTTATGAATTTGAACATTTTTTTAAAAACTAAAAGGATTGCTTAGAAATAAATAGAAACAAAAAAAAAAGGACAATTAAAGACAATAGTCAGAACTATTGAATTCAATTAAATTAATAATTTATATCACAAAAATATACAATTAATTTGCCCTTGTTTAAAAATGCATGCATATTGTACATTCCTTTTTGATGAATAAATTTACAAGTTTCTTTATTTAAGTTTATAAAAGAAAATAGTAAAAAATAAAGTAATTTTTGCAAAAAAAAGTTTTTATTTCAACATAAAGACCGCAGCAATGATAATATAAGTAGCGAGGAAAGGGTGAATAAACTTTACCGCTGATTCAACGAGCTTTTATTTATGCGTCAAAGTGAAAAATACTTAAATAGGTTTCCTCTTGCTCCAATCATACGTGCTGTTCTATTTTTGTCCTGATTGAATGGTACGGACAATTGATGCACTGGTTTCGCTCTATTCCAGATACCTCTAGACTCATTTTCGCCATCTAACTCGATTGGCCAGAATGTTGGAAGTCCCTACGCTTCAACCGATGCCATGTAAGTGTATTTCGAAAAAACTATTTATATTCTATTTATTTATATTTTATTTATATTAAGCGTGACGATTTTGAAATTCCCTTTTACGAAACGATCTCATTGCACGCTTCGCGCAAAGATTATGTGAAAATTTCTCCCACTGAAAAAATTCATTATCCTCTGTAAGTTATAAAGCATAAATTGAGGAGGCCCACCCTCTTTATCTTCCATCGCCATCTCTCGCACTTGATCTTCTGCACCTGGCTCCAATGAACTTGATCTCTGCAGCATCGGTCAGCTCTCCCCATCGGCAAGTCGAAAATTTCCGTTTCGCTAAAAGATACTTTCGTTAGCCTCGAGGCTCTGCCGCAGCCGCTATCCGGAAAAATCCGCACCGCGACACGAATATTCATCTCGACGCGCGGAAGCCTCCGAACTCTCGAGCAGTGAACGCCTGACGTAACGCCGAGTCCCGCATTCCGGTTAGCGCGGGATAAGTTCGGATGCGCCTAAGGCTGCTTTGTTATATCAGCCGCGATTTCTTCGATGGGCTGCGAGTGGAGAGGCGGAGAATCGATTATTTTAATAGGTAATTGGAATTTTTAGTGGGTCATTGGATTCATAAGGAAAGGAACTCTGTTGCAGTGTTTGAAGTTGAAGTGTGGGCGATGAAGTAGGACTCGCGGCCATAGCGTCGGAGTTTAACGTCAAGTTAACGTTGATCAATTTCACTTGTAAAGTAGCGCGATTCTAATTTTTCCTTTTAAAAGTCTTTTGTATAAATTTGATTAAACGCAAAGTACGCAGATTTGAAAATAGGCTTTCTTTCCTTATTATTATCAATCAATTAAATATTAAAAAAAATTGTTATGCTTTATTACGTGTTATTATTAAAATTCTAAGTTGTGTATGCGATCTTATCATTTGATATAGGTCGAAAAGTCACAAGTTTTGGCGTAAAAATCCATACTACTTAAGTTACCTAAATTACCAGGACAAATGTCCGACTAATATTTTAGCCATTATAGTGGCTTTGCGGCAGTCTAAAGGTTAAAGAAACTACATATTAAATATAACTTTAATTTCAGTAATCGTTGTACTTTTTCTGCCTTTTTGAAACTCAAGTAAAATTATATGTCTAAAGACTGAAGATCCGAAACGCACAAACAACGTAATTGAAAAATAATTATTTTTCGAAGGAATATAATTTTAACACACCCATGTGTACAGTATTTTATAACCATCATAAATTATACCTACTTTACGAAAATGGAAGCTATAAACATTTATTGTACCTACACTGAATCTAATTCTAATCTCACGAAGATGATCTATTAATAGACGCTTTGTAGTTTAACATATTTTGAATTAAAAGCAATTAATATATACCCTGTATCTCTCGAGTTGAAAGCACAATTTATTGAATACCTTTTACAAACTCCATTATTTCATTAAAATAATTTTCAACACACCTACATCCAAAATTTCAAACTGCAATGTTCTATTAAAAACCCTCCAGTCTTGTATATAGAACGCTCGAATTTGGTTCAACGAACCAAAGGTGAAGTATAAATTTAGCCGCTATTTATCAAATCGAATACTCTGAGTATCCATGTATGCCTATTGCCAAGTTTCGTCGGCGAAAATGGAGAAAGAAAACGACCATTTAAGCCTCGCGCTCAGAACAAACGCGTTGCACAATCCGGTCCTTCCTCTTTCGGCCTTTCTGTACCAAAAATAGACTCTGAAACACATCATTCGTAAATTTTATTTCCGCGATCGACATGTGAAAGTTGCTTGTCTTGGCAGTTGTGAAATTAACGGATCAAGTAGAATTAATGCATTTATGAGTCGTTATTAATAATTTTCTTTGGCTATCGCTTCGTGTAATTGGTGCACTTAAATTTGATGCCTTGATGACCAGTTCGTAAGTCGCTTTTCCGGAGTCAACTAGTTTCTGATTAACCAAAGTGTCGAAAAACAATGCGCAATATAAGAGCTGTTTGCTTCATAATTATCAAGCTAGCTGTTTTCTTTTAGCTCAAAGCACAAAATATTTCTTATTTGTTTTAATTTAAAAATACGTTAGCGAATTGAAATAATGAACGGTTGTTGTTCGATAAAACACATTGTAGTCTCTTTCTTGTTTCAAAAAGAAGCAATGGTAATCAATTGTGCTCAATCCGCGTCCTACAACGTACATCTCGAAATGAATCAAAAGCTAAAACGAATTATGTCACATTTTACGACGCCGGCAAAATCTGCAGTGTCGAAAGAAAAAGTGGTATAGAAATAAATGCAGTATTCAGAGACTCATTCCGATGCAAGAAGAAGATTGCAAACTGAATCAGTAATATAAGCTGCACTGTCAATATTGCTGACTCGTACGAGTTTAAGACTCCTTAATATTATAAAATATGATGACAGGAAAAAGTGAAGGCTTGATAAACGCGCTTAATAAACTGTCTAAAAAGTATAAAATTGTCAATTCAAATATCTTTATATTGGATTTAAATTACTTGCAATTTGAATTTTTGCATCGTCTGAAGTATCTGGATGAGAAATAATGAGCTAAAAAACTAGATGATGCTAGATCATTTCGTAATAAGGAAACTTTCAAAACGCTTCCTATATATAGGAGAGAATTCTCTATGCCGCTGCTAAAGCATGATATTCAAATTGCTCGTAATTTTCGCATCCTTTACTGTAACTTGAAAAGCGTAAATATGATTGTGTCAGATTCTCTTTGTAAATGAAGCTACATAGGTTGCAGAAATTCCTCTGATTCTGCCGTTATGAGTTATACTTGGTAAAGTTGAAAAATACCAAGAATATCAAAATTGTTGCTTGAGTAAAGATTTCAAATTTTTATTTATTTTCTATGTTTATTGGGTTTCCAAGTCACGACTGTACCTACAGTTTATAATAAATACAATAAATCAGAGACCATCATCAAACTGCTGGACTCGACTGATTTCAATATTCTACATTGAATGCTATACCATTCCAAAAACGAATTTCCTCCCAAGTAGTGTTTAAAGTAGCGGTCCTATCCTTTGAACTACATTCAGCCTTTCACGTTCGAGTTTTTGAACGTCAGAACGAAGACGGTCGTCGTCGAGAAGAAAAAAGTCAGAAAGAGAGATACAATTATTATTGCCAACCGAATTCTAGTTAAACCAGTAAACGTTGCGCTCTTGGAAACAGGAAAATCTCATGCGTGACACGCGAACAACTATTAGATGCGCCCCAAGTCATTTGCTTTCCGAGCGGCAGGCATGCATCTGCAGTCGCTGTTTACCCTTGAATATATTGCATTCTTTCACTGTGTAAGATCCGATGAAAACGAGTTCGATTCCTTCTTTTATTACGGTGTTTAGAGGCCTGAAATATGTAGTAGAGTAAAGAAAATGTTGGAATTTTATATTGCTGATATTTTTGTGAAATTTAAAGATTAATAATCAGAATGTAGAGGGTAGAATTCTTCAACATTGATAAATTTAAAAATTAGTCAATTATACCCAGATACTTTTATTTCTTGTCAGTTTTATACAGAAAGGAAAAAAATATATCACTCGTCAGAGATATAAAGGTTGTTTACTCTTTTATGTAATACTTGTTGAAACTAAAATCTGCTTTAGTCTTGAAATTGTTCTTTCGAATAAGCAATAAACAATACATTGGCATCTCCGAAAAAAAGTCGGAAAATTAACAACCGTCTAATAAATAATGAAGCAGCTTTAGTTGGTTCAATAATAGCAAGCCCCAAACTGCAAATTGGGCATCGGCAATGTCGTTCTAGTTTGATCCGGGCGAAACTGCCTCGGCAGTGCAAAATCTCATTTTCAGCGCGAAAGAGAGAGAGAGAGAGAGCGAATTTCGCCTCGAGCTTCGAGGCTAGGGATTGGCTCCGGTTCTGGAAGTCCCCTGCCTCGGAGCCAATTGTCGGCTTTTCCTGCATGAAAACTGGATGCGTCATTGGTTTTTTTGTTGAAGAACTGCCGGATAGTTGACTCCATGCGACGATCATGAAGCGAAACTGTGGCCATTACTTTGTAGATTATCAGACTTTGAACTGTAAAATAATTTTTCCACTCTCGTCCGTTTGAAAGCACAGTATCGACTCTTTGAAACCAGTACGAACCACACCTACCTCGTAAACTTTTATCAATGAAACTGAATGCAACCGCTCCACTTGGGGAAGGTTAGAAGCGCGACGAAAATCGCGCCGTACAGCGAGGCGGCTAATTCGCCGAGCTTTCGAGCAGTGAAAATCGCGCAGACGGAAAAGCGCTGCCGCTGGCGCTTGTGATTCCTGGCACGAATGCAAACGTAAACAGTCGCACGCGAGGAGACTGAGAATGCCGCTGATTAAATTGTTTGACGATAAGGAATTGAAGAATTTTTCTTGTTGCTTTTGCACCAAAGAAATATTACGGAAATTTCGATAAAAATTACTATCTTTTCTGTTCGAGTGGTCACAGACTGCCAGAATTTTCTTGTATTCCGGTAAACTTTTCTCTAAAGTATGGCAATTTTTCAGTCTTCTGTGTTAAATCTTAAAAAGTTTAAATCCAAGAGAGAACGCCGACAGCAGGATTAAAAAGGATGTCGCTTATTCTGCAAGCGAGAAACCTTAAAAAAGCAGCGTTCTCATCGAGCAAAGCAAAACCATCGCGTGTTTACACCGCGCCCCGAATCGCGGGTGACTCACCGAAGGGAGTAATAAAAAAAATCAAGCCTCAATAGGAGCGCAAAATACGGAAGAAATCGGCAGCGCGACCTTGTCTACGTGTAGAAATCCAAGCATAAAGTGAGAATTGAGCGGCGGGAAAACAATTTGTTTTGCGTGGCGATGTATATAGAAATTTATCCCTGATGATGCGAAAATCTGACTATGTATATTTGGACGATTGATTATCGAGTCTTTTCTTCTAGAGGTTGACGAATATTCAACAAATGCTTATTTCATTTAAATATTTGTAAACTATGGTTATTTTGACATGAATTTTCTGCAAACAAGGACAAATCTTGTACACAGATGCACTTTTAAAACGATATTTTTTTCCTTTTTTCAGTAACGAACCCCAACAGTGCTTTACACCCCATTCAAACAAATTCACTTGCAGCCATAAGAAAGGCATCGCTACCACGTGCGCTTTTTATTCGATTCATAAAAACTCGCCGCTCTCCGTGACAGCGTTTGTATCAATAAGTTTTGACCCCTTTGATCTTCGCTCTGAAATTTCTGGAAAAACAACGAATACTTGGACGCGTGAAAACAAACAGCGTCGCAAGCGGCCAATAAACTCTCAATAAATCTTCGTCTAGCAGCATTAGAACAGCGGCAACGTCAAGAGCTCAACGCGGCGACAGCTGATGTCCTGCGAGTCACAAGCAGGTCGCGGTCGTGCATCTCTGAAGGGAGCTTTTGGTGCGCCGAGCTTTTTCAACTGGACCTTTGTGAACGTGAGATTGTAAATTGCGACGTGCTTTCTTGTATTTTCACGTAAAATACTTGAGAAATATACGAGATTCAAGAAAATTGTAACCATTCGATTTTTTGAAGTAAGAGCAAAATTAAACGTTCTCGTCGCACTGTAGAGACGTTTCTTTTTAAAGTTAAAATTGCAAAGTATCTGATTAAAAGTAATATAAAAAGCGCGATAAATTAAGTGCTAAAAAGTGTAACATGTTCCTGCCCTCTCTCGAACGATTCCGGCGTTTTCCAGTGCGACTCAGTATTGATTTACGTCGCGTGGATTCTGCTAATAATCCCCTTTCCACCTCAAAACGGTAGATTTTCAGTAATTCCCAAAGAAAAAATTCAAAGACCTTTTTAGGCACTTGTAACGCGAAAACGCGAAAAGAAAATAGTTCGCTCGTACACGTGTTTTCGAGCGAGCGCACAAAGTAAGAGAAAACGGCATGCAGAAACCGCTGCAACTCGACGGAAAGAAGAGGAGGAGGAGGTGGGAGTCGTCCGATCGGCGGGCGAACTGGCTCGAACCGGCCGGAGCCACCTCCGGCGGCAGGGGACGCAGAGGGGAGGGGGTCGCTCGCTCGACTCGGCCGCACGGTTCTTGCAAACGGCTCTCATCCAGCCGCTCTCTCGGCGGCTTGGGGGGGCTTGGCTCGACGGCGCACCGCTTTTATTGGCTCAGTCGCCGCGCTGTACTCTGGCAAAACAGTCGCTCGCCTCCTCGCTTCTCCGTACAAGCTTCCAGTCGAAGGACTCGGCTGATACGCTCTTCACCGTCGCATACATCGTTGCGCAAGCTTACGCAAAGGGCGAGCTCGCAGACATGATCTACCGCTAGCGAGCTGAGCAGGCTTCCTTCCGGCAGTAGAGCTGCGTACCCAGTGACGAACAGAGAGAGAAAGAGAGAGAGAGAGAGAGAGAGAGAGTAAGCGGCTGATTACTTTGTTTACTGGACTGCAGGCAGACAGTAGAAGCAGCAGCTAGCAATTGTGAGTCGACTCGTTGAGCGTATAGCGGCAGCAAGATCGATCGGAAACTCGAAGAAAGCAGAAGGCTCGTTCGGCTAGGCGAAGAAGGCTACTGGAATGGTCCCTAAGAGCCGAGCAGCCCTCGTCCCCTCGGCTTCCGGCTGGCTGCCGCTTCGCCCAGATAGTCAGGGCCCAATCCTGCTCGAGACGAAGGCACTACTACTGGCGCGCCAGGATCACCGCCACAGTAGATGACGAGTGGCCTGCCGCCGGGGGGTCCTGCCGCTTCTACTTCCTCAGACATGATGACCGAATTCAACGAGGAGACTAGAAGAAGAAGAGACGTTGCCGGACCGAGCGCGACCCACCTCTGATATTTGCACACACAGGCAACCGCCCACAACCTGTGATTCCCCCTTTGTTTCCTTCGTTCGTTCGTTCGTTCGTTCGTTGGTTCGTGAGTAAAGCGAGGCCAAAAATGTAGAACACGCACTGCCGCATAACTCTACTTCAGAGCTCAAGATGCTCGTGACACGGTGATGGCTGCAAAAAGAAAGGAACTGCTTTGTTGCTGAGAAAAATTCCCTGGAGAAATCCAGTTTGAGCCGCGCTGAGAAACTGCCTGGAACCGGCGCAGGAGAGAGAGAGAGAGAGAGAGCGCGCGCACGCGAGAGAGAGAGAGAGAGAGAGAGAGAGAGAGAGTGGAAAAGCGGAGAATGCAACCACCTGCGAAAGGCCAATTGTGCAAAGAGACGCAGCAGACTGGATATACTTTTATTAGACTTCATTTTCGTTTGGCGAACAACTAAAGCTTCATTTTATTTATGTTAAGAGAAAGCAAGATAGTTAAGGATCTTAAGAGAGTCGGTATCTAGTAGATTAAAAAGTTCCTTGGCCAACGGTAAAAGACTGAAGAAAATTCTTGTAGAAGAAAAAGACTTTGTGTTCCATGGCAGCTACCGAGCTCCGCCAGTTATTATTATTTGTAGTAATCTCAGCGAGAAGCCGCAACGGCCACTCGCAAAGTTGCGACGACTTTTCGGCGTTGAGCCTCCTGTCTTGAAAGCGACGAAAACCTGTCGGAACCAGGGAGGAGATCACGTGACAAGGCGGTCTGCTCAAGACTGCTTCAAAATTAGCCACTTTCGCGAATCGAATTTTGATAGACTGAACGAGAGGATAGTCTAGTCTCGACGATTACTATTTGAAGAGAAAGAGAGAGAGAGAGAAGAAAGAAAGGGTCGGGATATATCTCGTAACTACTAGTGCCTTCGAGGGAAGAGGGCACCGAAAGTCCATAGTATGTTAAACAAGCCGGGTTGGGACTTGAAGAGCCGCTGGACGCTCAGGCAGCAGCAGTCGACGGCCAAGAACTGCCTGGGCTACCTGTTTGAGCACGAGGTCACCGTCAGTAGTTCGAGGTCGAACGTCGAGGTTGTCGCCAGATTCGTGCATTCGCTGCCTCAAGCCAGGGCCTCACCTCGACCCTTTGCGCGCGGAGGACTGGTCAGTCTCGTCATTCGCAGCCGCGGACATCGCAGACTCGGACTAAAGAGGCTCGGCGCCAATCACTTGGCTAGGAAGATACAGCCCAGGCTCAAGGCCATTGAGCATGTGTAAGATGGGACATTGTTTTTTTCTAGGCGGTTCTAGCTTGGCTTTGTTTCTTTAGGGAGAAATTTCACAAACATAATCTCAAATAGATTTGGGAATAGTGGCATTCTTTTTCAATTTTTTAAATAAAGAGAGGCAGTCTCAAGTTTTAAAACTACTACAATATACTGCACCTTTTTTGATTTAACAGTTTTATTTTAGCGTATCTTGTACGATAGTTTATTCTGACGTTACGGTATTGGGCCTTGATTTTTCAAAGCGATATTACCAATTGATACTATTTGAAATTATGATGGACGAAAAAATTCAATGGCTACAATATTGAGAATGTCAGATTAGAATTTTGCGTGTGTAATTGCATTCAAATTGATAAACTCGAATTTAACCGGAATTGAATATATACTTTTTGTTGTTCTTTTGATTAAGACGATTAAGTTGCCTTTGCTTATTAATATTTACGAAATAGTTGTCTAATATTACAATGCTAACTGAATTGAATGCATTGAAAATAAATATTTAAAATACGAGTTATAATACTTGGACAAATTGCAAAATATTCAAAATCATTTTTTTCTATCGATAATCAAATATCTGCATCGTGGAAAAGTTTAAAAGTAAAATACAAAGTAATCCTTCAATTTACTCTCTGAAAAAAAATGGATAAACTGGTTTATTTATACATAAAGGGCAGTTTACAGGTCTAAGCATATAAAAAAAAAATGATGTACACTTTTTTCTCTTTTTATTTTCATTTACTGGAGTAAAAAAGATGCAACGCAGCACTATTACAAAACGCTTTTATACGGACTGAAATAAAAATTAAATACCATAAAATTTTTTCCTAAACAATTGATTTTAATCAAAGTCTACATTAAAAATTGTAATATAAATGCATATTGAATAAAACATTTGTGCAAGTCGCTAAAACAGTAAAATCAGCATCTCCAACTCGACGCATAAAAGTCGCTTGGTGAAATTCGACTTTTCAACTCGACGTCGTCAATCTCAATCGGGTCTAAAAAAAGCGGAGCGACCGATAACTCGCGACTTCAATGAAAGCGAATAGAAAAAAGCTCACGGGGAAAAATGCGGTCAGGCTCGCATTGCAGCCAATCTCGCTTCGTAACTTCGCTGTAGTACTCTCGAAGTTTATTACATTGCCGGCAAACTTCGAGGCGAGCAGCAGCCAAGCCTCGTTAATGAGACGACTAACTTCTTAATGAGAGTAAATTCGTTTTAATTCGGGCATCGCTCCGCGAGTTGAGGAGGTCAGCGCTGCTTCTGCTGCTGCATTTCCAACGCGCTGATTACTTTTGTTTTATTAGATTTTTTATACGAGATTGAAAGCTATTGTTGTTTAGGTTTTGAAGAGAAAATTTTTGTATTTAATTACCTGAAAGACGTAGCACTCTCCAAATAAGGTAAAAGAAGAATGTAATCTTTAACTAGTTTCACCCGGTTAACTTTTCCTCGCGCGAATACAGTCAGCAATAAGTGCTCCTGCACTGTGAGCAAGGTCAGTAACTTGGAAGCCCATTGTCTCGCGCCTCGCTCAAAGCCAAACATTATTCAGTCC
The DNA here is from genome assembly GCA_900474385.1 of Ormyrus pomaceus. Classification (NCBI taxonomy): domain Eukaryota; kingdom Metazoa; phylum Arthropoda; class Insecta; order Hymenoptera; family Ormyridae; genus Ormyrus; species Ormyrus pomaceus. Next base: position 22,711 of record UCOM01001422.1, read on the forward strand.
TGGCTGAAACGAAAACGCAGCTCCGCAAGTCTAAAGTAAGCTAACATCTGGTTCGATTTCCGCAGATCCCCGCAAAGCCGAGCGGCCATCAGCGGGAGCAGCTCCCCGGTGGCGGCACCCCTCGCCCTTTCCACGAGCTCCGGTATCGTACCCATCGTGCCCGCCGCTGACCCCATCAAGGAGGACATCGGGGCCGCTCCCGCTCTGCCCTCGCCCGCCGCCATCCTGCCCGAGCAGACCTGCGCTGAAATTAACGTGAGTATCAAAGCTGAGGAGCGAACCACCTGGGAGGGATTCCTAACCGTTGATGCTATAACTTTCAACGGATGCTTGAATGATACTTTATCGATGGGATGGAAGTCTTTAATTTGAAATTTAAACTTGCCGGTAATGGAGATGTCATGAATAAAGTTAATAACCAAGTATACAAAATTGGCATTTTCTACAATTTCCAAGTCGTACACATCCAATAAGCCATGTTTATTTATTAAGGTATAAAGCGTCTTTATTACAAAGACTTGCTTAAGAAATAACTATGTGCAGTCTAGCCTCTGTTAAGTACATGTATGTTTGTTAAACCTTTTGGGCCAGGGAAAATGAGTAATTGGTTAATTAGCTTAGAGAAAGGAAAGAGAAAAGGACGCGGGACTAATAATATTTTGTTGAAAAAGCAGCTAGCGCCTTGCTTGACGGAATTGCCAGCGGACGCAAACGCGGCGCAAACGAGCTCCTGGCTGCGGTCCCGGCGCTTCCACGCGTTCGAGTCGACGTTCGCAAGCTTCTCGGCATCGGACATCCTGCGGCTGTCGCGCGACGACCTTATCCAGATCTGCGGCCTGGCCGATGGCATCAGGCTCTTCAACGCTTTGCACGCCAAGGCGCCCCAGCCGAAGCTCAGCCTCTACTTTGCAGTCGAGGCGAACGCCGGTCTCTGGAGAGCCGTTTACCTGGACAGCCTGACCAGTGGCTCGCTCACCAGCAAACTTCTCGGCGCCCTCAACCTGCCCCACGAGCGGCTGCATTCGCTCTTGCTGCTCGGACCACAGGGCATTCATATTCTTGTTACTAACGAGCTCGTTGCTAATATGAAGGACGAGAGCATGTTCCTCGTCGAGACGATTAAAGGTGAGCGAGAGGGAAGAAAATACAGTTTTATGTATTCAAATGTTTGAGCTGATTTAAATTAATAAAATCTTTTCGCCCAGTTTCTTAAACCTTATTGCGCGCGTCTAAAGTTTTTAAATTCGTTTTTATAAATCAACAATCTAAAGCAACATACTTTGCGCTAATCTTTCTTTCGCTTCCAGTTATACGGTGATAAAACGGCAGATAAGCGCAGCGAACTCAGTTTTTAAGCCTTTATAAACTTCTGAAACCTTTTGCGCATGAAAATAGTTTAATTTGCGTTGTTCCTGTACATAAACGAACATACCGGCTCTATTTTTAAACTCGTATTATTAGAGTAAAATACTTGTTTGCCAAGTTGTTGTTCATTGATTAAATTACTATATAAAAGTACAGTGTATTGACAAATCTTAATTGCTTGATATTGTTTCTACATTAAATTTAGTTATATATATTAATTTGAAAGCATTAATCCGTTTCGCGCAAAAATAAATATTAATTTTGAACTAAAAACTTAAAATCGTAAAATTTTAATCCAAATAAATAATAATGCTGCATTTCCCTGAAGACCTGCAAATTATTTTTTAATAAATAATTGTAAATGGTTGTTTCATGGTTTACCACTTGTATCTTCAAAGTCCTTTAAGATATTGCTGTTGCAGTTATCCATAGTAATTTGATTCATCACTATTCCTCATTTGCAATAGTTTTATTGAAAATAACTGATTTCTCACGTCTGCACTTGCACTTTTTACATGCAGCTTCCACAAAGTTCATCATATTTTACAATAAATTGGTTCGTAAATTCATCGTTCAAAATATATGCAATAAATATATTATTTAAAGAATAATTCTACAGAACTTTCTTAAAAGTGTCATTTGAAAACGTGATAAACTACAATTTTGACTCTAATAGCGTCAATTCTTTTTCTTACTAATGCCATTTAAACATGCGTGCAAAAATAATTCGTATAAATTGATCAAACGATGAGTGATCTATATCTCGATTTCGAAAGCTGTAAGACAACAATGAGTCACAAATCCTTGAAATGTCAGTTCTACTTATTCTGCATTATTCAAAAATAGATAGTGAAACTTTATCAGTTTTAAAATAACTTTTTACATGATAATTAATGTTTATATTTTTTTAATTTCAGAACCCGGCACTGATCGCTACAAGCTTCTGCTGAAACCCTCTACCCATTAAGCGCTTGAAAAGGCGATAGAGAAATAGAGAGGAGTAAACGCAAGTGTAACAGACAACACAGACAACGACGCATTCACGATTTTCAACATTTATTTAAATATCATTTTTGATGCGTTGAGTTGATTCTCGTATAAAATAGAAAAAACAAATTTTCAGCGAAGGTACGTGAGAGAGCAATCCGTTGATATAGAAGACGGAAAAGAGAAAGAAAGATCTTTGTAGGATTCCACTAGATTATTCCTCTAGTCGAATTTAATTTAATTTTATTCTTTATTAATTAATTTTAGTGAATTTCGATGAAAAACGGATTGCACCGATTTTGATAATCGGGAGATGATGTTAAAATGGAATTGAGGTGATGATAAATTTAGAAAATTTATTCCTCTTAGCCCTTGTTCGTTTATTTTAAAAATAAACTAATATAATGGCAATTAGTTGCCCCTCTTTGTGCATGTCTTTATTTTCTTTTTTTTTTGTAGATAAAAAAGAAACTTGTGTTTATTTTTTTATTAGTTGATAAAAAGAATCTATTAACGTTATTAATTAATTTTAATTCTACTGCGAACCGTCGTATGGTGTTTGCATAATCTTTTATCTAACTTTATTTGGTACTATTGTTTACTATTCGTCGATCTGTGCGCGTCTCAATCATGTATCCAGAATCTTTAGACTCTTTGAGTGTGCAAGCCGTGCCAGAGGCGATTTAGAAGGAAAAATAAAGAAGTGATACTGTTTATGTATTATATTAATATATTATGATCACAAAAGTCGTTGCTAGATCGTCACTGACGTAGTCGAGTAATATGACGCATGTGTAGAGGATTTATTTTCCTACCGATTTGTTTAAAAAAAATAATGGTAAAAATTGTGCCAACCAAATGTATGTTTAGCGTAAAATTTAGGCGTTGTATTTTTTAGATTGCACTTATTGAATCAATTCGATCGATCTTTTATTTTAACCTTTTACTTACGGTATAAGTTCTTGCACATTGTTTGTGCACAAGCATTATAGTACTGATGCGTTATCTTTTTTTTCTTTCAGTTCTTATGTATTTTTAGTTTATTAAAACCAAAAAAATTGATAAAATTATATTAGTGTAGTGAACACATGCATGCGTTATAAAGAAATTATTATTTTCTGTATTTCTGTAAGTCTCTTTTTCTTTTATGTTATAATCAAGTATTGCATGGTAAAGCAATTACGTGGTGTAAGGTAAAACTCCTCCGAGGATGTCTGCAACCACATTACCTGCTTATGCTTAGTGCAATAAATATTTTTTGTGCTGAATATCGTTCTTATTTTCATCCTTTTTCAAATCCTATTACAATCCTTTGAAAATATGCACAGACGGAGGCGATTTTAAGGTATCTTAATAAAGTAACAACTTTTCTTATAAATATATGTATCTTTTAATAACAAAATATTGTTAAAATTAAATATAAGGAATGTTGTTTTATTGTACACCAGTCACTGTTCGTAAACTTTCATCAAAAAATGCAACTTTAGTTTTCACAAAAGGTGCTCTTCTTCGAATCGACCTTAAGTTACTTTTTCTTCTTCATCTGCTTGTTTTTCTTCTTTTCTTCTCGCTTCCTCTCCCGTTCGGATAAACTTTTGTACAATTTATAGCCGAAGAAAACTGAAACATAAAATTGCAAAGAAAAAGTCAATAAAATATTTTGTATCGATTATATTGCAAGAACGTTCTTTTATGTAAATTTTATAAATAAATGGTCACTAGGTTTTTTAAATCTCATCATTGTGTCTAAGAATTATGCATCAATAAATAAGGATTGAATGCAAATTAGTATAAAGTTTGGATATATCCAATACTGATATTTTTCAATTAGTTTACTGAAATTAAATGATTATTATTATGACAATAAGGAGCAATGTATTGCTAAATATTGTGTATGTAAAGAATTATCACGCTGTATATATAATTATAAATAAATTAAATAAATAGAAAATTAATGTTTATAATTATTCATTTCAGAAACGATTATAAACTCAATGCATATTTGATACTTTTTTTACGTTATTCTTGTGTATTCATGTTAATTATTAAAAATATTTTCGTCTATCGTGTTATTTCTTTGCTATTGTTGTGCGTACTATTAATTTTTATTGGATTTCTTGGAACAAATTACAAGCAATTGTTTGAATAATAAAAAGTTGAACGATTAATCGTGAAAATTATAAGCTTAAGATTTACAACACCACTTTTGTTGAAAAAATTTGAAAATGAAATCATCAGGCTTCAACGAAAAATTCTACCGAAACTCAAGAGAAGACACAGCACAGCGAACACAGTAGACGCATAATGAGAAACATCGAGCCATAAGAATCGGTTATCAGACGCGAGTTTCTTGATTGTGCCTTTGATGTCGCCTCCCGCCATGGCGAGGAACTCTGCCTTTTCATCATCGTTTAGATTGTTGTACTTGGCAATTAAGCTGGCGAACTTGACTTGCTTTTCCGGAGACAACTTGAGGGTTTTTATTAACTTTTTGAGGAATTCTTGTGACATGATGTTATTGCTCAATTACAGTATTTCTCTTTTTTTTTTTAAAAATGGATGCTTTACTTTGAATAATGAAGAAGCTTAGAACTAAAAAATAGATTTTTCAGAGTTTTTAGTGTGAAACTTTGTATCCGCAAGAATTTTTGTTTATCAGTTTAAAAAATTAAGTAGCTATTATGAACATTTTTTAAATTTGAACTATACACCGTAGAAGATTATTAAGATACGAGTTAAATCACTGGACTAAGCTGTGCGACTGACTTGATTACTAATAATAAAAGCAAAGCCTCTTTTGAAAGGTAATTCAGGTGTTCTTGAAGGACGTTACGTAATAATTTGAATGCTTCGTTTTTGACTGTATAAGTTGTATGTTGATAAAGGCAAAAGTAAGAAGTGGGCGATTCAGCAAATCGATTACGATAATTAAAAATAACATCAAGTCCGATAACGTATAGTATTTATCTCTTGAAATCCTCAATTTGGCAACTAAAAAATACTTTTTCGTTAAATCTTTTGAATGATAAGACTGAAATTTTAAGTGAAGGGCAAAGGATATATCTTTATCAGATATTTCTTGAATACAGCAGAAAATTTATAGCTTGAAAATAAAATTGTTGATAAATGAAAGAAAGCAGTATTCCTGCCACTTGCTATCTCTCACAAGTTCCAGCCTCCCTTGGAAACTCTCGACGAAAGCCATCATCAACTCTCAAACCTTTAAACAAAATTACCAAAGATCAAAGTAAGGAGCGTCAGCATCGCCAACAAAATGAAGAGCTGCGAGGTGAAGAAGGTCGTAGCGACACTTGGAGCCGGAGCGTCAAAGTCTCCCGCGCCGCCAGAGGCCTGCTTAAGCAAGTCCTGCCTCAGAGCCTCGCGATCCTCGTCGGACAGGCCGGTCATGGAATCGAGCATGCCGAGGAGCTCCTCCGCCGAAGGCATCTTGCCGCCCGGGAAGCCCGTCGGCGCCTCATCCTCCACCTCCACACCGTCCTCATCGTCCTCCTCGGAGGTCGCTGATACCAGCAGGCTTCGCAGAGTCAACAGCAGCAGCGACATCATCTTTGGCTCTGGGGGCCCAAAGCTGGGTTAGTTTTCATCTTGACACTTTAGCTGGGATTAGCTTGAGCGAGAGTTTGTTTCGAGTTGTCGGAGCAGAAGATTTTTTCGATGCTATATTCTCCAAGTGAAGGCTAAGCCTTCAAGTTAACTAAGACATTGTAGGGTTGAAAAGGGAGAATGGGTTTGTAATTTCGTTTTTCATGCGTGGCGAACCAAAATTGTTGTAAAAATGTTTATAGAATTTATTCGCGGTGAAAGTAGATTTTTCTGTTTTGTACATCAGCATTTCCTCTTTAAAAGAGTTTCTTTTCTAACATAAGAAGATACTTGAGTCAAAAGTAAATTTATTTTTATCTTGTGTTCTTGTTTCAAAAAATTTTATTTTTAAACTGTATAGTTGCAGAAGCTTCTACAGTCGATAGTTTGTTTTGAAAAGCTTGCTTTGTTTGTTATAGAAAATGTAACAATTCTCAAAATTTTTTAAATTCACAGAAAATGAAGTATTTAAAAAATGCATCTAAAATATTATTGATTGATTGAATTCGAAATGTTAATATCGTAAGCACAATGAAAATCAATGAAAATTAAACAAAGTATATATAATAATATATTACCACTTACAAAAATAACTTTGTTAATAACTTCCGTACTATCTAAAAGATTGCGTAACGTATTGATTTTTTCAAAATTATATTAAAAAATTAGAAATCTGTCAAAGATCATCGCGCGCTTTCCGATGGACGATTCCAGCCCACACTTTTTATCTTATCTTGGAACGTGAGTTTAAGCTCAAGCGTTAAGCGAGACGGAAAGATAAATGCAGCTTCATTATTATTATTGACTATTGAGCACGACGTTTGAAAAATTTATATGTAGAACCATGCGACGTGTCACTTTATATAAAATGTAATTTGTGTAGTGTAATCTGTGTTAATCTTGCCCTTTCTCCTAATCTTTAAACAATGTATCGTTCGATGCACTTGAACTTTTGTCTTTTGTTTCAATGTTTGTTAACAAAACTCGAATTTTGAAATAACTTTGACGATTAAATAACGCGTTAAAATGTATAAACTTTGTTCATCTTTCGAAGATAATATTAATTTCTGTCATGCATTTTCACAGGTAGCATGTTGACTTAAATTACAAGACTTGAAATTATATGTATACTCGCACGTTCTATTTGTAACTTTTCAATCAAGATCCGTAATGAAAAGCGCTAATAAAAAGTATAAACAAGGAACAAACAGCCTAACAAGGTTTCCCTCTCCAGTGTCTAACAGCAGCTGATCCTCTGCACGTGAACTCTTTGCTTACGAATTTTCTATATAATAAATCCCCGCACCTCAAAGGATTTGCCTGAACTCTAAATCGAAAAACTCTCGCTCAATCCTTCCCATCTCGCAAAAGGTTCCCAGAAATACCTATCCGAGAGCAGCAGCGAGTTCGACCCTCCAAGACAACGACGTGGCGCCGAAAAGATAGGAACAGCGGGACTGCGGAGCTTGCCGATCTCCGGGCGCTTCCATCTGGCAGAGGAGCCGCCGCGATTGGCGGAGCGACGCCACGCCGGTCGCGTGTGTGTTGGCCGCGACTAATAACGGGTCGCGCCGAAGCGGGGCATACGTGGCGCATCGTCGACGTGAGAGAGAGAGAGAGAGAGAGAGAGAGAGAGAGAGAGAGAGAGAGAGAGAGAGGTGGGAGTCGTTGACTTCCCCGAGAGATGCGTGCTGAGAGGAAAGAGTTTGAAAAGCCCGCCGTTGACTATGTTGGAGATTATTAGGGGTGCAGATTTCGCGCCCGAATAGACGGGACCGTACCCTTTCTACACCGAATTTTTCTACACGCCTATGTTTTGTATACCTATATGTGTATGTATATAGATATAGAAAACAAAGGCGTGTAGAAAAATTCGGTGTAGAAAGTATACGGTCTCGAATAGACTAGGGAATATGTACTTTTCGTCGTCATTTTCTTAAGGTTTGCTAAATAATAGTTTTAGATTTCAAGTGCGCTTGGGATAAAAACATTTTTTCAAGAATATTCTGTTTATTTTATGTTCTTTTTTGCATGGATCAACTTAAGAGTCGTAACTCGGCCAAAGTTATTGAAAATTGCAGAAACAATAATTTTATATATTATTATATATTATAAAATGAAAAGATTTTTTTTGTATACATATATTATATTATAAGAAGAGCAGTATTTTTATTGCATGACTGTAAGCAAATTTAATGAAAAAAATACAATTCATATATAATAACTGACAAGTCGGTATCACGCCATGCACTTATGTATAATACTTTATTCCTGGATTACACAAACACTGACATTGTACCTGTATAAGTCTCGATCAATTTTTCTTAAAAGATTTATCGAAAAGGAATTAAGAAAAAAAACGCTAAAAATAAAGTAAAGGATCCTTTTTAGTACATTAATATACTGTTCTTGCCTTTCCGTCTTAAATGTAAATACAAAAGTTATTTGTTTTGACGTGCAGCCGGCAATCCACGAATAAAAAAAGCGCGAAAAACGTTCACCCCGTTGAGCACAAACAACATCCGATCACTGCCGTTTATTCTTTCAATTTTTTCAACAATTAGTTACACATTAACTTTTCAAGTTGTTAATTTTTAAATTATTGCCATATATGCATGCAGAATATTGCTTTCTTAAATTGATTAAAAAATCTTAAAATTTATTAGAACAATTCATTTTTTCATAAAATAATCAAGTTTTTAAGTTTGCATTTGTTAAAGATTAATTAAGATAAGCTCCTGACTCAGAGCTTGGGGCTAATTTAAAAAACTCCGTGTCAAGAGGGTACACTCCCACTTGCCCAGCGTTTCCTTCACTTTTATTCTCCAAATTACCCACAGCTTCCCCTGGAAAAGCCCTTGAAAACCCCTAAATCCAGTCCAAAACAAGCTATCGAAGCCAAAACACAGCAGAAGGCACGACTACAAAGAAGCTTCTACAAGCGTACCGGAGAGGCTGATGACGATGACGGCGGGGATGACGAAGACGCCGTTGCTGAAGCCGTGTTCGATTGGGCCCTCGGGACCACCGCTCAGGTCGACCATCTCTCTCTGTCCTCCTACAGGTTGCAAATATCACCAGAGGGGTAGACGACGCCGCCGACGATGACGACGACGACGACGACGACTACGACGGGAACAGGTGGCCACCCGGCGCTCGCTTTCGCCCCGTTATGTGTGCCGCCTGTATTGGCCGCCACCGTTGCGCCGGCAGCGCCATGTGGGAAACGCCTCGGACCCCCCGTCGGCATTATTGATTTTTGCTCGATTTTTTGAATTTTCGGCGAGTTTTAGCAAGGTTTTCAACTCTGCGGCAACCTGTTTAAAGATTTTGAATTTTGAGATTTATCCTTTTTTTTTAAATTTGCTTGTTGGAACGTTTTAGTTAATTTAGTTAATTTAATTATTGTTTAGTTTCAATAAAATACATTTAAAATTGTTATTATTAGTCAGAATTGAGAGTTTTTAATTTCTAAAATATAATAAATTAAAACACTTGGAAAAATGCAAGAAAAACCGTTTTTCATAAAATAATAATAAACGCAATAAAATATTGTTCAATATCAGTTGCAGATGTAATAAATAATTTCTTTTTTAAAACTTGTATAGTTTTTGCAAAGTAATTTAAAAATCTTAAATCTTATTTTTATATTTATCCAAATATTATCTAAATACATTTAATTCTACCCTCCATTTAAATTTTAAAGGTCCGGTAACAAAGCAGAAGCGAATCAGCGAAAAGATCATATGTAATATATATAGATACGACAATATATAACCTTCCTCTTGTAAAACTAACGCATACGTCACATACATCAGCTGATGTATGCATAAAATGTAGATAAATTATTGGTACGGTATCCGCGCCTTCGCAGTTCACCGGACCAGTAGTTTTGATTCGTTTCGTAAGTAAATCGGCAAGTACAGTGAGTAGATTTTCCGACCGAAATAATGTCTATAAATGCGGCCAAAGCAGTACTGCAGCATGGTAAAACCGCTTTGCTGATTTGCGATGTCCAGGAGGCGTTTGCCAAAGTCATACACGAATTCGAAAAAATAGCCTACAATTCTAAGAAACTGGTAAAAATTGCTTGATAAAAATTGAAGGTGTTGTTTTATTTATGAGAATGGATTTTCCTTGTAGATTGAAGCTTGTAAAATATTGAAAGTACCAATGATTGCAACTGAGCAAAATCCAAAGGGTTTAGGAAAAACAATATCTTTGTTCGATATTTGTGATGTCAAAGGTCCTTTTGAAAAAACTCAGTTCAGCATGTACATACCTGAGGTATAGAATTGTCTTTTTTTAAAAATTATTTCTTTCAAATATGTCATTTTTATGTATTTAATAACACTTTTTCCCTCAATAGGTTTGCAATGAACTTGCAACTCTTTGCAATGGACCACCCAAGTCAATTATTCTGTTAGGTATAGAGACTCATGTTTGCGTTGAAAATACTGCAATTGATTTAAGACAAAATGGTTTTGAAGTTCACACTGTAGCCGACTGCTGCTCCTCTAGAACTCAGGAAGATAGATTACTTGCTTTAGAGGTAATATCTTGAAAAATTTTTTAAATTTGACATTCTAAAATTGTATTAAAATATAATTTGTTATTATAGAGAATGAGACAAATAGGATGTCACATTGCTACTTCTGAAAATGTGATTTTGAAACTTGTGGGTGATGCAAAGCATGAAAACTTTAAACAGATACTTAAGTTGATTAAAACTCAATCACAGAGCACTGGTTTAGCACCAACTTAAAAAATGAAAGATTCTATGACAAATTGAATTTGTGAAACATTAATCACATTACTCATTGATTAGATAAATACTTTTTGTAAGATACTTGTAAATAAAATATTCAGATATATTTATAATAACTATTAAAAACACTTTTATTAAAAATAGTTATTAAAATTACAATTCAAAAAATAAAAAATTAATTTAAAAACTTAATTGATGCCAGTAGAACCAAAACCACCTTCTCCTCTTGTTGTATCATCCAGTGATTTACACTCGGTTAACTTTGGATAAGCAATTTTTTCACAAATAAACTGAGCAATACGATCTCCTGCTTTAACAACAAATTCATTGTCACTGTGATTGAATAACACCACTCCTACCTCTCCCCTGAAATAAATATTAAAGCTCAGCTTATGTTTGTATAATTAAATTGTTAACGTAATAAGCTTATTGGTTACCTGTAATCAGCATCAACCACACCAGCACCAACATCTATAAAATTTTTTAAAGCCAGACCAGATCTTGGTGCAACTCTTCCATAAGTATCTTCAGGTACAGCAAATTTCAAATCTGTCTTGACAAGCAATTTTCCTCTTGCTGGTACTACACAGTCATAAGCGCTAAAAATAAAATAATTTAAAAATACAAAATATTTATGAAATTTTTTTAAATTAGCACCTATACAATACAGTTTTTTTAAAATTCATTTTTTACAACACTTTCTTGGCTGCTCTACATATTTTATAATGTACAAAATAATTTTTATAAAACCGAAAACTGAGAATAAAAAATAACTATTGGTAAAATAAAGTATTTGAAAAAAATAAGGGACTAATAACAACTAACAATTTTAGTAAATATAAAAACTAAAATTACCTCTTTAAGTCATAACCTGCTGAAAGGGGTGATCCCTTTTTCGGGGTCCAAGCTTTATCTGTCATTTTGACGAATCGCAGTACACATTCATCGGTTGAAGACATTTTTATTCAATTTATTACGAAACACTAACAAAGAGATTAGTAGAATAAATTAATAATACAGCAATAGTTAAAACGTTCGTTATCCTCTTTTTCGCGCGAATTACAGCGAAGCCGCGGCAATCTTTGCCCGCGAAAACGAACGGCAAGGAGGAAGTACTGAATGTTTTCGCACTTCCGCAAAAGGTGCGCGAAATTGGAAAAAGGTATCTTAGATCTTGTTATAATTGATTGTTTTCTGTACTTTTTATATAAATAAATGGAATGCTTTTGAGAATTAAAGTTTTGAAGATGTGTTGTATAAATTTTCTTTATTAAAAATACTTTTATAAGATTTTTAAAAGTTGGAAAATTCTGCATAAATAAATGTTAAACAATCATTAGTATATACACTTGTGAGAAAAATGAAGCAACCTATTGCGTATAAGTTATTTCGCAATTTGGTAGTGCAGCAGTTAATTCTGACACAACATGCTGCTGGTCTTTAACATAAGGTAATTGACCCACCTTAAGAGTCTTTAAATTTCTAAAAAAATGTATTAATCCATTAAAGTTTATTATGTATATTATATAATTTAACTGCTAGGATTTCATTATCTTTATACATACGTTAAAATTTTCAATTCCAGCAATCCTTTATCAGAAACATTTTTACAATCTATCACTTCAAGACTTGTTAAAGTATTCTTTACGTGCTTTAATAATGTCATGGCATCATTTTCAATATATCCACATTGAACAAGTTTCATTTCCTTTATGTATTTACAGCCCTCTTAAAAATGCTTTATATTGTAAAAGACTTGAAAATAAGGACTACTTAAATGTCTAGTAAATATATAGTCACCAAAATGTGGAAATCCTACATGATGTATCGCTGAACCAGTAGCATCAACAGCTTGTATGTGCAATGTTAGTGTTTCTTTCGGTAAACTATTATAATCTGTCAAGTACTCGTTATGACCTTTCCACAATACTGCAGCTCCATTTCGCAAAAGCCATTCAGCACAAACTCTGTCAGGACCCAATTGTTTAATTCTATCTTTATCGACGCTAAATATTTAACCAAACAACATTGACGGTAAACATTAGAATATTTAAAATATTTAAATAAATATGTAATTGTATTCTTACCTATTAAATGCTATTACTAGCCAATGGAAAAAAGTTCTATTATTTTTTATCTTTACAATATTAAGCATTTCTTTATTAATATATAGAACTGTACTCAACATTTTTATAATTAAATAAAAAAAATTAATTTTGAAATTCTACAAATCACTTGTATAATAATTAAAAAATATAAAACCTGTACGCTTTTATTTATAGATTCGGCATTTTTATTTACTTTTAGAATATTTTTTTGACGTAAATTTTGCGAATATCAATATCACTGAAGATGGTTGCACTGTTCTGCAATTGGTAACAATGTATCAAGCTTGCCAAATTATACTTTGAAAATACCGGCTTCCTTCCTAAATTTATTTGATAACTAAAATTATTGTAAGTACAAATACAATTAGTAAAATATTGGTACAAATATATTGTTGTTTTTATTTTTCACAATAATCTTAGTACATATACAAGTTGTTAATTGATTCTTAAAATATTGCATGTCATACTTTTCAAATATTCTTAGAAATATTTAAAAGATTACTCTTATACCTGACTTAAATATAAGAAATTACATGTAACTACTTGAAATTTTTTTCTAAATTGTTGCATTTTCAGGAATTAATCATAAAATATAAATTAATACTTAATTTGCTAATCCTTCATTTCTTAAAATAAGAATAATACTATAATAATTTATGACTATTAAAATAACGTTAATTTTTTTAACTAAAGTATTTATAAATTCTTGCAATAAATATTATATTAATTCATTTGTTTTGAAATTGCAACAAGTATGTTTACAAAAAAACTGTTTACTTTCCAACACATTCAATTGCCCAAGAATGCAACTAAAAATTGATTTACAGGCTCATAGTAATGCGCTGACACACGGCAGGCATCTTCCTTTGTTCTGATTTTAAATCCAGTTGTACTTAGAACGTAAAAATATGGTAGCATTGCATAATGTTTGCGAATGTTGAACAAACTATCAAGTTTGATTCTGGAACAATTCTTAATTACATCATCCGACAAGGATTTCAAAAAGTATCTATTGTTTGCATGCCTATTAGTAAAACAGTTGTCGTACCATAAGGCACTCACAAGATCTTCCGCATACACAATTAACTGCTTAATAATACTTCTGATTGAGTTTTGATCTGTATGCTCTCTAAAGTACTTTCTGTTTTGTAATAATAAAGCGCATATTCTAGACAATAAGGCACAGCTGTTGGTCACAAAAGAACCGTATACAACGGCTGATGGTGCAAGAGTTATAAAAGAAATTGTTGTACTAACTTTTAACACATTAATTTGTTCGTAAAATGATAATGCTTCAGATATCACAGTTGAATTATAAGTGTGTATATTTAAAGCAGCTACTATTAACTGTCTTGATGCATTTTCAATTAAATTTATACTTTCATTAAAATTACCAACAAATGATTGTCCCAGAAATGGAAAAGGCTTATCTTTAAATGCATTATCACTCATAACAAACAAATTTAATAGAAGAATTCTCAATGTTTTAATAATTTTACACTTAATTTTTACCGAAGAACCATAAAACATTATTTTTAAATGTTGCATTACAAAGTCTTGTAATTCTGGTATCCAAGTCCATTCCATTAAAGATAATAGCTTTGTATTATATTCATCCATGCCGTACGACAAGTATTCACTAATAAAGTAGGTAACCATAGAAATCCCGTGCTGCATGTATTTACAAAATTCCACAGTTAAGTTTAATAAACGATCCATTTCTTCGGTAGAAAATCTACCATTTTCAAATATAAATGATCTCCATAAGGTAGAATATAAGTTGTGCATAAACCTCTGCTGATATTCAATGTCTGTATATGTTAAAAGGTGATATCCAACTAAATTTGTCAATAATGACGTAGCATTGCATGGTAATTCAATCATGGAATCAAATTTTCCTAGTTGTTTAGCATCAGATATGTCAAAAATTGATTTTTTTATTTTATTCTTGAAAAGATTTGAGCCAATATTAAAATATGCAACAGAAGGCACAAGCAGTTCTTGATTCTTTTTTGCAGTCTTGGAGGTACTGAAAACAGACCAGTCATAACATTGTTCATTTGTCTGTTGAGCCTGTAACATCATTAATCGATTTCTTGCCTGTTCAAAACCTTCTCGCAAAGAATCTGGAATAGGTTTCCATATACTTTGAACATTAATAGCTGGGATTTTTTCAGGTACATATTCCGGTTTATACGATTTAAACAATGATAATAGGGCTGTGAGATGTTTTCGTGGAGTTCTGTAATGATTATTCAATCTTAAAAGTCTAGAAACTTGTCTTCGAGTTACATCTTCTGGTTTGGTCATTAAATAAATCAAACGGGCTAAAGGTGATTCCAACTTTTCTTGCTTTAATAGTAAGAAAAAAAATGAATCATAAAATATATACACACTGTTTCTGTTTAATAACTGATACTCCCAACAGCCAATCAACCAATGTATTAACATGGTATAACTTGTTACCGGTAGTGGAACTGCTAGCATCCATGAAATGAGATTCCTAATTTCAACATCATCTATTTTGTGTTTTGGAACCATACATTTGATTAGAGCAATACAATTTGTAGTCCCAATATCTATACTTTTTAGAATTTGAATTACAAGTCTTAAAGTTTTTTCGTCCAATCCTCTAAATGCTTCATCTTGTAGTACCGTTACAGATGAACGAAATTCTGTAAATAGTTTACCTTTTTCTTTTACTTTTCTTAAAAATCTAATGCAATCTGTAGATTGTCTGCCACT
The DNA here is from genome assembly GCA_900474385.1 of Ormyrus pomaceus. Classification (NCBI taxonomy): domain Eukaryota; kingdom Metazoa; phylum Arthropoda; class Insecta; order Hymenoptera; family Ormyridae; genus Ormyrus; species Ormyrus pomaceus. The sequence goes on from UCOM01001422.1 coordinate 38,287, forward strand.
TGTATTGCCTGCCATAATCTTCTGCTCTCCTTTGTATCAACTAAAAAAATGTATAATTGTAAGAAAGAAAAATAATAATTTATTTTTATTATTTTTAACTTACATGCTTAAAAATTTATTAAAACATTAAGATATACGTAAGTTTTAATGTTTCGATTTTTTAGGTTAAGAGTATCTACAACGAAAATAATGATTATTGTTGAATGAAAACTTATGAACTTGTCATTTTAAATAATAACAATGTGTAAGTACTACTACCTAAATTTGAAATATGACTTGTATCTGATTCTTATTTTATTATTAAATTCATTTAAAATCTTCAGATAAACAAAGTTATCAGCCATTGATTTCAGTGTTTTAAGTATAAAATAGTTCAAGAGAACATAAAATTATGTTATTACGTGACAATAAGTAATTATTAATTTTTCATATTTAATTGCTTTTTTTAGGAAATATGTTTTTATTTAAAAAAGCCGGATTGTATAACTGCAAACATCACTGGACTGTCATAAATACCATTATTCTTAACTACTATTTCTTGTATTCATTTCTTCATACTATACTTTAATAATAAAAAGTCTTTAATAAATTTAAATGATTTTTCAGTTTCATTATTGTAATTTGAACTTGTGTGCACTTTTGTTATTATCTGAGGGAAAATCGCGGGAAACTGCAGTTTCAAATAGCCTTGTTCTATGAATGCAACTACACGCAACTTGCAGTTCTCGCGTAAGGTTAGTGTCCCAACCGTTACTATATATTTATATACATAATATATATATATGTATAGATACAAAAAATTCTGCAGTGTATACAAAAGAGATTAAAGTTACAATAATTTATAATTTTTTGATAAATTATTATTAAATTATATTTGAATGTTTAAAGGTATTGTAAAAAAACTAACATTTCAGAAATTAAAACTATATAATTGAAATATTTATTATTTTTAACATTAAATTATAAATTTTTTTTAAAAGTATACATTATTATTTATATTGGTCCCCTAATTCGCTGAATTTGTATTAAGCAGCTGCGACGGTCTAAAAAAATAAAATGGATTAAATTATAAATTCAAAATTAACTTTTATTTTTAAATTGTGGTATTCAAACTGTACATAAAAGTTTAAATTAAGCTTTGAATAATAAATTATTATATTTTAAAATATTTTCAAATTACCGAATTCAGAGACGGAACCACATTGGCTACTGCTTGGCCTTGTCGGGAACCTTGCTGTAAACGTACATTAAAATTAGATAATCCAATCCCCGTTGAAAATTAAACGACTTGTAAAACTTGTAATAATAGTACTTTTGGGCGTAAAATGGACTTTTACTCGTCTTTTAAGCATTTTTTCTTACCTCTTTCAACATTTCTAAAATTTGGTTGATTGATTTAGTTTCAAGTTCTCCCTGTAAAAATGATTTTTTATTTTAAAAACGGAATTTTCTTTCAAGTAGAAATATTATATCTGCACTACCATATTTCCAACAGTAGGTCCTCCATTGTTTCTACTATTCTGTCTAAATACATCTAAAATTTGGCCTATAGGTTTAGTTGCCAGCTCACTCTGCAAAATAATAAAATTGTTTCTCGAATTATTTAAAGTTATAATAGTTGGACTCTAATTGTTTTTAAAGATATCTGTATCTTTTTATACAATTACCAAAGATCCGAGACCAGTAGGTATAGAACTTTGGATATTTTGCTAAAATGAAATTCAAATATTATTATAGAAATAACTCATCTTAACTTTATAGAGAATAGTGCACGAATATATTATTAATAAAATAAATACTTTTTGCGAAAAATGTGTAATGTGAGTCGTGTTACTTCGAAAGAAATGTATTTTTCGTATTTATCGACCGAGCGTTTTCTTACCTGCCTGAAAAAATGTAAAATTTGAGAAAAGACTTTACTAAGAAGATTTACCTGAAAAAAGTAATATTAAAAAGTAATACACATTTTTGGATCATTCACTTGAATTAAATAATTTTCTCTATAAATAATTACTTTAATTAAGTATAAAATTATCAAAAAATCAGTGTTTGAAAAGTGTGGTTTATGTGTAAGGGCACATTGATAAAAAGTAATGTAGAAATATATCTCTTGATCTAAATCGATTTTACTTACCAAGTAATTTAGGCCAGGTATCCAACTTGTCATTGAACCACTGTTACCGTTTTGCTGTAAAATTATAAAAATATATTATTGTCAAAGAGTTTATCAATATCAAATATTTAAAAGGTATACGAAAATATATGAAAAAATTTCACGTACTGCATCTCCGATTCCTGGTATCATATCGGTTATAGTTTTACTTTGCTACAATTTTACAAAATTAATTGGTGTATAAGATTAATATATATATTTGCACAAGTATTATTAAAATAAATAAGTTTATTCTTACTTGTCTCAACATCTCAACAATTTGACCAATAGGTTGCGTTGCCTATAAAAAAATAATGTTTAAATATTAAATTGCAGCATTTTATTGTATTTTGGAGTAAAATCCTCTAAAAATAATAGTTACCATATTTCCTAGTCCTGAAGTTCCACTAATACCTCCATTGTTTGCTCCTTGCTAAAGCAGAATGGTATACAAATTAAAATTGAAGATGCAATTGTTAAATGAAAACAGAATACTTACGCTTAATACAGCCAATAAATCGTTTAACGTTTCATTTGCAGGAGCAGGAGCTGCCTGAGAATTAAATAGGATGTATTTGTGCAATATTATTTTTTATGTAATAATTACTATATGTAAAAATACATGATACTACTGTCAACACACATATATATATAAACTTTTTATACTCACTAAAGTTAAAGAAAGGCCAAAAAGTAAAAATATAAATTGTTTAGATTCCATTTTGAAAATTCTCTTATTCTTGATCGGACAAGACTATTAATTTGGTTTAGAAGCTTCGCTATATATATCCTATAGTTTAATGTGTTAATAAATTGGTAGTGACGGTTTTATTTCTTTTTAAGAATTTTATTTAGTGTCTTTCGTTGAAACATTTTAATATGTAATCGTGAACGTAAAAACCAAGAAAATAAGAGTTTTTGAGGAATCGGGAAATAGTTGGGGATGATACTTTTCGTGATCACTGACAAGTTTCAAAATTTCAAAGTTTATAATTCATGGATGCAATTAACAAATGTCAGAATACATAATTAATATATTATTTCCCGTTCAATGAATTAAAGTTTTTTCTGGAAATTGCCTACTCCTAGAGGAAGCATTGTGATAGTAATTTTTGGAGTTGTTCGAAAAAACGGTTGTAACTGTATTTTAAGGTGTCAGGAACAAGAATAAATGATTTTTGAAAAATGTCTGTATGGATGTACGTGTGTGTGT
>UCOM01001423.1:0-41633 GCA_900474385.1 Ormyrus pomaceus
CGAAATCAAGTTTTGTACATGGAGTTTCAAAATTCTGTTTTTTAGGACTTTAAATATTCCAATAACAAAATTTATATTTAAATTTTGTTAGCTTTTCATTAAATTCTAAAATGAGTATATAAAAATAAAATAAGAATAAAAGCGAGATAATGATGGAACAATAAATTAGTTAGGAGGAAGCTAACTGCCAATGACTTGGCAGCGGTTTTTTTTGCTTATTAGATAAAAAATGGGTTGGGATTTATTAATTTGTCGATGAAATGTTTTTTCTAGAATGAAAAATTTAGTCACAACTGTAAGTTTACTTAAATAGATATTTAATTCTCAAAAACCTTTCATTGTTCAACTTCAGTTTATAAAAGTATCTATTTCACTTTCACATTTAATTCCAGAATAGAGTTTCACGTGCAAAGAACATGTGATTTTAGGCAGATCAACGCGTCGACGCAACTCATCCACGCTTTCAACTCGGCCTTATTTACCGAAGGACCGAAAGCATCAGAATTCCTCAAGATTTGTTTTCCCGTCCATTCACAGCACCTTCAATCGTCCCGGCCGATAATACTCTTACCCATATAAAAAATGTTAAATCCCGATTCCACACCCCCGAACAGAGCGTTCATCCGCGTGTAATATCAAAGCCTCCCGCCGGCGGCAGACCGCAATAAGAAGTCCGCTATCTCCCGATGCGTAAAACCCGCTCGCGCTCTTTGGCCCCCCGATGAAAAAGCGGGCTGCGACGACGACGGCGGCGGCGGCGTCGAAAGGAGGCCCCGGGAGAAAAAAGAGTGCAGCCAAGGAAAAAAGCGAGTATAATCCCGGAAAATTGTGTCTGCAAACAGCGCCTTTGTGCCGCTCGTTTACGTCACGCCGCCCATTCTGAAAAGTAATCTACACCGTCGGCGAGCATTGTGCGCGAGAAGTGCGCCGGGCCCCCATTCAAGGAGGCCGACGAGGGAAGAAAGTGCGCGCGGCGGTCGGACGATCGGCCGTAAGCACGTTATTCGCTGCGTTCCTCCGCGAGCGACGATCGAGAGAGAGAGAGAGAGAGAGCGCGTATACATATAGTGTATCGTTGCCGCTTAGGCCCGGCTTACGCGCGGCCGCCCCCCTGCTGGCTCGGCTCTCCTCCGGGGCCTTACCTGAAAATCATGCCCCCGGAGAGGGGAGGAGGCCTGGCTGAATGGCCGGCAATTTGTCGGTTGGAGAAAGGGGGAGGGCTAATCTCGCGGGCCTTTTAGGCTAATTTCGCAGTTCACACTTTATTTGCGGCGCCGCACGACTCCCGTCGTTAACAGGCCGCTGCGCTCATTCAGGTTATTAAGGCAGCTCGTTTGTCGCGCGCTATTTATGCCGTTTCGTTTTGCGGCTTTGTCGCGGTGAAATTGCGTATGCGCCCCGGCCGTGCGTGCGGACTTTTGAGGTTTCTGGCTTTTGGCTCTCTGCGACTCGCGTGGCGTGCGGTTACACTTCGTGAAATTCGAAAGGGAGTTTTGAGGAAGCCGGAAATCGAATCGAAAGGTTTTGTGAAGCTGCTAATTGGGCGTTTTTGAGGTCTTTATATCGAAGAGAACTAAACAAAATATTGATGCATCTTTAAAGTCTGCCGCCACATTGAGAAAAGAATCGTCCTTCCTCCGAAAAAAGATTTTCTTTTAAATTGCATTATCTCACCATAAAGTTGCAATTAGAACTCCCCGAAACGAAAAAAAAACTCGCAAAAACTCATATTAGTTTTCATAACTGCTTCTAAGGTAAAAAAAACCGCGTACAGACTCCTCTCGCGTTATGTAGACATTGTAAGCCACAAAGACAAGGTCTAATCCCAGAACAGAAAAAAAAGGAACTCCTAGATAGAAAAAAAAAAAGAAGGAAAGTAGAGTACTTTCGAAGACAAAGGTCCCGAAGAAGCGCTTCCTAGTACCTTAGAGTGCAGCTGCTTTTTTTCGGCGCTCTCTCTCTCTCTCTCTCTCGCTATCTGCTCTCTCGGCGCCGGGAGTCGGTACCGGCGAGCCCAGTTTTTGAAATTTACGAAGGGCGGCAGAGCGGAGAGTGCGCGCGGCCACCTGGACTGCAGGCGGCGGCGAGGGGAGTGAGGGCCATTCGGATGCGACGAGCCGTGCAAGTAGAGCGAGCCGTCGCGAAATCTAGGCAAGGGAGATGCGCCGACGCGGCCTGTCCCCGCTGCGAGCGAGGCTCTCTCTCTCTCTCTCTCTCTCTCTCTCTCTCACTGTCTGGCGCTCTTGTTAGCGCGCGTCTTCCGGATACTTCTCTTACTTGGCTAATAGGTGCGCGCGCCTTTGCTTCAACTTTTCCGGCGAGGGCGCTTTGTTTGGGTTATCTGCCGCGTGCATCGGCGGACGTCGATCATCGATCCGAGGCTCGTGAGCGACGTTTATTAATGGTAGACCCGCATTCGCACTTTGTTATTCGTGATTTAATAAATAAAGAGTCCGTCAATTTATCTGCTGATACACCGAGAGTAAAGAAAGAGTGAAAATTAATATTTTGCACCGTTATTTTAGATAAGAGAAGAAAATTAGAATATTTACTATATTTTTGAATTAATTACAATTTTCGATTTTAATATTTACTACTCATATTGTAAATATCATTATTTTTCTTCCCCTATCTGAAATAACGATACAAAATAGTAATTTTTACTTCATCTTTTCTCTTGGTGTAGTTTAGCAACAAACGACAGTGTGTAACGCGATTTACACTTTTAATTATTTTCTATCAAATGTAAAGTATAGTGATTTAGTTAATTTTTAAAAAAACTTCAATTTTAAAACGTAAATTTTTTAACGATATTACATAATTTATCGAAAATTAATTGCAAGCAAGTCGCGAGAATGAAATTTAAGGCTCATCTTTCCGAATCAAACATCGCATGTGTATCCACGTTCTAATCTTCGCTTAACCGCAGTTTACTCAAACTCACACCCTTCCATTGAGCTCCTTTCGCGGGCGAACCAGCCATGCAGGCGAATCCCTCGAAAACTTGCGAGCACAATGCTTTTTCCGCGCTCTCAGGCTGCGCGCAACTCTTCCACTTGTGCGTATAGACAGAGTTTTTCCTACATCCAGAGCTCGGCGCAAACGGGGCCGACCCTCCGAACGCCTCTATTCGACGGGGCTCTAAACACCGGGAGAGAGAGAGCAACTACTTACCGCATATTGCCATAATGAGAGCGCGGCTCCTCCCTCCTCCCCTCCGATCGCCCATTGAAAGCGGCGGCATCCGAGATTAAAACGCCGCTTCCTTTATCAAGCAGCTTTTTCTCTTCGACCGCCCATCCCTCGGTGGATATACGTATATATATATATACCTTGTTTTCGCCATTTCTTCTGCCGCTCTCGGTTACGGGCTCTTTCTGTTTGGATGACTGTTTGGCTCGCAGCGTGCCATTGCCGGGGCCTTTTCAAAGATGCCGCCCCGTCAAAAGGCGGACTTCCGCAAGGATCAATTGAGAGCAAACAGCGACAGAAATGGAATTAGTGCTCTCTCTCTCTCTCTCTCTCTCTCTCCCTGCGGAGGCGGTCTGTTTGTGGAAAAGACGGAAGTACGATCCTTTTGTCGAGAGGAAAATGGCGCGTGTTGTTTAACTTTGCGTTTTCTTCGACGAGGTTCGGGAACGAGATTCTTATGGACTTTTATTATTTTTTAACAAATCGTAATTAAGAAGAACAAATTTATTCTTTTTTTAAAAGGCGTTAAAATTGTAATTTTATTTGCTTTACAAGTTTTATTTAAGAAATTTAATTTTCGCTGTTATAGAATCATCATTAATTGATTCAAACTGAAGCAGAGCTCAGCGCTAAATACAATTAAGAATAAACGTTAATTTATTTCATCCATCTGCTTACAAACTGCAAATCTACCGCAGGTATTTCAAAATTGAAAATAATCCATCAAAGCCGAAAAAGTCCCAAAACTTACCGAAATGACCATAAACTAATGAAATTCAAATCGAGCATGCAGCATCGTCATATTAATTTCCAAAAAAGCGCACGCGATCGTCCAGCGGTGAGGGCGAATCGATTACTTATTCGCTCGCCGCGCCGCTGCTGATTATGATTGATCGGTCATTGCCGCGCATACTAAACACGTCATTAAGCCCCGCGCCGCGTTTCCCGCCGGCGACAACTTTCTAAACTCGGCGCGCGCGCGCGACAAGCCCTCGCGCGTATAGAGACATAAACTCCTCGACTGCCGGAGTCCATAATTCATTCTCTCCTTATATCGAGTGTTGACATTAGCATAAATATTTTTTTTTTCCAGCCGCCGCCGCCGACGAAATCCCATAAATTAGCGCGGCGGTGTATAACACATAAGTTCCTCTCTCCGTATACAGACTCGCGCACGTGCGTCTGCGAGGTGGGGGGAAGGGGGACTTTTGCCGCTGGGGTGCCAGAGAATGGGTGGGGAGGGGTGGGGGGAGAGGGGGCTGTTTGAAGATAGGGTGCATAACTTTGGGCAAAACACGACAGCCACTGGTACGGCCCGCTTTCATCAGAGGCGGCGCTTTGCGCCTACCCACAAGATTTTTTCCCCTCTTTGAATACATAAATGATGTATGTACTTATAATGCTTGGGTATACATAAGCTTTTTTTTTATCTCCGTCGATGTACTCGAGCTGCAAGAGAAATTTGGATCCTTTTTTTTCGACGCTGCTTTTGGTTATTATTGTGCATCCCTATTGGCGAATGTAAACTCCCTGAACGAGGGACCCTTTTTTTATTGCCAACTTTTATCCGTTTTTGATATAATTCATAATAAGAAAATTTCTCTTCTGTTATTGTAATATTTACTGTCTAATTATACTGTACCGTGGTAAAAATTTCAATGTCCCTCCCGTCCGATTCGAACCACCAACTTCTGACATTCTTTCACTGAAACCCAAAAACGTTTAACAATATATTTGGCAGACACACGAAAATCTTCCCTTTGTACAGCGTCGTCCTCTTATACCTAGCCCACAATTTCATCCATAATAAGGCAGTCTCGTAGCACTCGAAAGGTATCTCATACTTTCCATAATAGCGATATTTGGGCAGACACACAGAGAGAGAGAGCGCACGCGCAGGTTCCTGCACCGTCGGTGCTGTGTGAGAAAATCTTCCTATTGAAAGAGCTATCGGGGCAAGAAAAGAAAAGCCGCCTCTTTGGCGGCGTCTCTTTGCGCGGAGAGCTACTCTCCGAAACCCAGGCGCAGGTAAAGGTGGGCCATGCGCGTACGTGTGCGCGTGTGTGTCTGTGCGAACCCAGCCCGGCGGCATTTACACCTACTTACCCGGGACCGAAGACCTACTTTGGAGCGCATTATCGCGCCCCGTGCTCGCTCATGCGCGCGGCGTACCGCTCTCGCTCTCTCCCTCTCGCTCTGGGAAACTTTCTTCCTTCTCTCGCTGCGCGTGCAGGTACGGAGAGCCGCCACCATAATCGCTGGAAAAATTCGCTCTGGCTCCGCGGGCTCCCCGGATAAACGAGGTCAATTTTTTTTTTTTTTTTTTTTTTTTTTTTTTTTTTTTTTTTCGGACAGGATAAAAGGTGTACGCCCGCGAAGCGAACGATGATGCGTCGATGCAGAAAGTATACAGCCTCTCGATGCTTTTGTGCGGGCGGTCTAATTTGTGCCCGGGAGATGCGCTAAATGTGAACGGTAAACAGAACGAGTTAAGTTAATTGGAGGACTGGGTTGGCGGTGGAGAAATAAATTGTGAGACAAGTATATTTTCGATTAGTTTTATATTTTTTTTTATTTATGAATTTGAAGGATGTTTTTCTACATAGAAGCAGATTATTTCGAGTATTGTTCTGGAAATTATAGAAAATATAAAATGTACTACTTTTGTATTAAATTCTAAAACATGCTCTTCTCATAAAAGATTTTAATTTTGCAACATTAATATACTCTTTTACTCGCATTCATTCGGCGCAACAAAGAATACAATGAAGACAAAACTATGAATGCATCACTTTATAAACAAAACACACATTTAACATAATACGTTGAGAGAACATTGTAAATACCTTCTTGAAGGACAATAAAAAACTGCAACATATACATAATGAACGCGTAATTAAAAAAAAAAAAAAGAGGAAGAAAAAAAACGCCGCGGCCCTCCAGATTTTTCTCGACGCTTATAAATAATCCGCGCAAATACAAGAGTCGTCGAGGTGAAAGACGCGCGACTTGCGCAAAAACGAAAAGTGGCAGGTGGGTTATTCCGGCGAGAAAAGAGCGACGAGGAGGAGAAAAAAGAAATGGCACACGCGGCGAAACGCGAAAGCATAAGCGCGGAATAGGAGGGAACGAAATAGAGAACGACGGGCATTGAAAAGCCGAGAGGAGAGAGAGAGAGGAACATAAGCGCGGAGATGAGGTATAAAAAAAATGAGGGAAGAGCCGCGCGCGCTTTTTAATTGCGAGGAAAGCGGCAGGGATCACAGGGAGAGAGCTTCCTCGCTCCTCACTCTGCCGGATGTTTTCAATTACATTACGGCTCCTCTCTCTCTCTCTCTCTCTCTCTCTCGAACGGTGTCTGATTACACCGAGATGTCGGGGAGCCTCGTCGCCGCAAAAGATGCACTTGCCGCGTTTATCCCCGGCGGCGTCTCGACTTCGGGACGGCGAAATATTGTGAATCGAGCCTCTTGTGCGAGCGGGAGGGTTAAATGCAAGCTCTCTCGAGCGCTGCTTTTCCCGCTGGCTGATGGGAAAGCTTCGCGCTTTTCAGACGTTTAGAAGAAGGAGCTTTTCTGGGAGGAACGATTTTTTTTTAATGAATGGCTTCGTTGGGAGCGAGGAAAAATGGCGCGTTTGGAATAAAAGGAGGCTGTGGATGAATGTATTGCGGAGGCTTGTATTTATCGTTTCTCGCTATTACTGCAGTTTGTGTGAAGGACTGACTTTAGGTATGATTATTTTTTATAAGAAGAGTAGAAAGAGCTGTATGTTAATTGGATTCAAATACTATTCTTCAAATATATTTTTTGTAATATTGAATTTAATTAAAAAAAAGCTGCAGGGTAATCATGATAAAAAATAAGATTAATTTTAAAAACAGCTGATTCATATCAATTGAAAGTTTTATGTTACTGCCATTAACTTCTCAATATTAAGTAAAATACTTGTAGAAATTAAAAGTGAATTATCATATTTTGTACTAAATGCATTTAATAATTTGTAATGAACGAATGAAAATGGTTTTGTTTGAAAATTAAACAAAATTTATAAATTCATCAATATGTATATATTATTTTAATGCAAACATGAACTATAAATATATTTACTAATTTTTAATTAAGCCCGATGTTATTTATACCATTTTATTTCAAATATTTAATGTAAATACTTATTATGTTTTATTGTGGCAAATTAATTTAAATACAGCTAATTTTACTCAATTTTGAATAATATATTTACATTAATCATTTCAAAAATGGAGACCAAAAGTCGTTAATAGCAATAAATATAAGCATATTATTGTTAACTAATTAAATAAACTGTAACTTTACTAAAAATACTATTTTTCATCAGACTTAAAAATATTACTTGAATAAGCGTACAAATACCGATAAATATTTTAATTTCAACGCACCAGAATTTTACAGAATGAAACTCATATCGATAAATAACAATTTAAATGGCTATCTCTTCACTTGTAATCCTCAAAATTCCCTCCGTACTCATGTACGCATAATTGTATATGTATATTGAACTTTGACATGATGCTGCTCTTTATAACATTGGTTATTATAATTAAGTATTATCGCGGATTAAGAACACACTGAAACAAAAATTCATTGTAAGTACGATTTAAAAAGTAATTATTTATGTGGTAAAATAAAGCAAAAAATGACATTCAATTGGAAAAAATCCGATCACGAATTGGAGAAAATAATTAAAATATGGACAACGAAAATGAGAGTAGATGTTTCGCGTTACAGCTTTCTGAAATGTACTTTTTCTTTATTTCTCAAAGTGAAAATATTAAGAAAAACCCAAGATTGTAATACACTTGTCTATAAGGCATGCACAATTGGCTTGACTCGATTCAAACTCTCGAACAATAAGGTCAAAAAAACAAAAATGAAAATAAAATAAAACCGGAAACACGACACAAGACAGCGCTATACTCACTTCATTACACATTTCCCTCGGCTCTCGTCTGTCAACGTGCGACACGAGAAAAACCGGCGCGTCCCCCGAAAACGCACAACTCCCGAGTTCTCCCAGCAGCAGCAGCCAACTCCATCGTCCTCCCGGCGGCTCGTGCAAAAAGCCGGCGGCGTCCCGAAATCTTGCGGAATACTTGGAGAGCCCCAACTCTTTAGCTCGTAGTCCGACTTGGCGGAGTTGTGCTGGAGCGTCGCGGTGGCGGCGGCGGCGCCTCGGAGCTTCCCTCACCCGCAGCGTCGCGGCGCTGCCTCGGCTACGTCGACGTCGTGTCCCCTGCTCTCGTCGCCCCTCGCGCACGTAACAATGGCGTCGCGACGCGGCCCGCCCCCGTCGGCCCGTCTCTCTCCGCGGGCCGCGCTCGCTGCCCCCCACCATTGGGCCTCCCCGGTCACGCCCACGTGCCGCCTCTTCCCTCGCTGGCTCTCTCTCTCTCTCTCTCTCTCTCTCTCTCTCTCTCCTTCTCTCGCTCCCCCACATTGTGACCGCCGCGCGGCTCGGCATTGTCGCGCGCGCTCGCCCGCCGGGAGAAAGGCAGCTCTCGGCGTACGTATAGTAGCGGGAGAAGGGAGGCGAGGGCAAAAAAGGGAGACGGGGTGGGGGGCGGAGGCCGCGCCAGCAGGCTCCGAAAATCCAGCGGCAGCGGCGGCAGCAGCAGCAGCAGCAGCAGCAGCCGCCGGTGGCTACGAGGAGAGAGAGATCTGTTCGGGATCTCGCAGGCCAGGGAGCAGCAAGCTTGAGGGAGCAGCAGACTCGGCTGGTCAATCGGGCGCCGCGCACCGCCGCAGAGAGAGCAACGGAGTGAGAGCGCGACGGCGACGCGTCACTGCACTCTGCACGTGCTCCAGGCGCGCAACGCGCTGCTCTCCGATAAGCGCACCGAGGCAGAGAGAGAGAGAGAGAGAAGCATACATGAGGCTGTGTTGAGTGACGTTGTTGGCATCGACAGTGATTGTACGTTCTACTGGGACTTGGGTGCCGAGAGAGACACTGTGCGAGGAGTTTTTTTTGCTGCCGAGAGGCTGCAGTCGACGGTGAGGCGAGGCCGCATCTCATCCTCGCCGACGCGGTTAGTGCTTTTAGCTGGTGACAGGATCCGGCCTGACCACGGCCATTCTCGACACGGTAAGTGCCAAATCATGATATTTCTAACTCGGAAGTCGCGTGGATCGGGTAAAAAACACTGTTGACACTGGCTTCTTTCAATTGGGAGAGATGAAACTCTGCTTTTGACAGGCCTCCGACGAAACAGTTGTCCGAGAATCGAGTCAATTGCCGATCGGCTTCGAAGTGCCAGCTTTGAAAGTCAAAATTTCAATCCAGTCTGTGCAGCATTAGACACGAAGACTGGGGCAATGTTAAACTAAGCGAAGGCACTGAAAATTAAATTAACTTATCAACCTCCAAAGGGCGCTTAACGAATTGAAAAGTTTATCACTTGAACAATCCAAATCCCAGTCCGTCCCTCTCAACTTAATTACCCGGGGCCGATAGCCATCCTTATCCCTTTTTTAAAGATTTCTCCGTCAAGATCTGCGCGCGTCAACCGAAAATCCGTAGCTCTCCGTAAAAGAGCCCGGTATCATCGACAATGGCGCGGCAAATAATAGCCTCAGATCAGCAGGCGTGCGCCCGGAAAAACGTCCGTTAATTCCGTTTAAGCGCCACTCCCGCCCACGGCGTGAGCGACTCCTTACCTGGCGAGCCAAGGGCGATCGTCGTCGTCGCCCGAGCGAGATACGATTAATGAGATAATGGCGCGAAGATAATATTCACCCCCCGGGCGGCTCTTTGGAAATATCCGCAACGAGGATTAAGGATCGAGAGCGAGTCTCGCCGGGCGCTTATTGGGCCCCACGCCCACGAGCTTTGTCTCGGCTAATGTCCTTCCGTTGTTGTGGAAAACTCGACTCGACGAGAGAGGAGCTAATAGTTTGGGACGAACCTCGGACGGGGGCTGCTCTCCGTCTCTCTCTCTCGCTCTCTGTGTGTTTGGAATTTTCGCCGGCCGTCGGCTGGCAGCGTCGGCGGCGTGTGAAACTCGGCAAACTCCGCATTTGCATCCTCATCGTTTATTCATTTTCGTTTATCAGTACACTCGCCGGCCTTTGATTTTCTCCCGTGCTCCTTAAATTGGCCCGTAAGAAGATTACGCGCTATTAGAGCGCGGTCAAAGTAAGTTTGTGTTTATTTATTTTCGCGCGGTTTAACTTTGCCGTTTATTCCGCCTTATTCGGGTCGATTTTAGAATGAAAGTAGCTCGTATTTGATTTTTTCGTTTACGTAAAAATACTTGTTAAATTTTAAAATTGGTCTTAATTGAAGTTTAAAGTGGGTTAAAACACTGGCAATAATTGAGGTCTTATAATCGAGGAGAAATGTAATTTCGTGGCAATGCGTACGCGCTTATAATGCATATAGAGATATTTGCGCAGATAAGATAAATTTAATGGTATTAAAATTACAAAACAGGTGGTAATAAGAAAGGCGAACTGTCAAAGCGGTACTCCACGCAACCTTAATATTAATTTTAAATGCATTCTTATCAATTAAATTTAATTAAGGCACGCTATTAATTTAGCATGACTCACGTACAAAGCCGTAACACGAAGATAAAAACTGAAAAATACTTTTATATTTCGCGTCAAAGGGGCTGGAACTGCATTTTTTCTTTTTTTTTTAAATTAATTTTTCCCTTGCTTTTGCCCTATATTTTGTCAGCTAGAATTATCTAAAATTGTTTAATTATAATCTCGCGTACTAACTTTATTGAATTAAAACGGACTAATAATATACCTTCTAGTACACAATACAAGCAAAAAGATTCGGTATACATTTGGCATCGGGCAAACATTTAAAAAATATTTATCCTCTGCTGCAACGGCATAAATATTCATTTCCGTTATTTAAAATGCAAATAAAACGCGAGCATAACCGCGCCGCGGCCATTTTAATTTCTACAAATTGTTTATGAAAAGGCATTTTAATCTACGTAAAATTAATTAATAGATACCGACCGGTATGTGCGCACACACGAATTCCGGGGAGAGGCGTGTCCGCGGGCTCGTTGTTTGCCAGCAAAAACGCGACACGAACGCGGGAATCCAGCGAAATGTTTGACTGTCGCTCGCACCCAAACGCGCATAATAATAATTGTATCCTCGAAAAAAGCATCTCGCAAACTTGTGGCTTGTTAATTTTTTTTTTTTTTTTTTTTTTTAAGAACGAATTTGTCGTTGTGTTCGGCGGCGTCTCGCCAGAGTTTTTAGCCGCGCATAATTATGTTATCCGCTTTTATCTAATTGCGTTATATGGGGACGAGCCACCGACGCATGAAACGGTTTCCTCTCCGAAAATAGCAGGCGCGCGTATATAGGCGGCCGCCGATGGAGAGCGACAAATTAATGCACGCAATGAAATGTCCCCCGCAGCTGAACGGAATGCGGGCCGCATAAACTAAAACAAATGTTTAATTTCCACGGGCATTTATAATAATATGCGGCCGGCTGCCAAAAATCTATACTATAATCCATGTGACATTTCGTAATTAATATTATGCGTAGAAATGAATATTTATGTATCCTCTTTCTACGGCAAAAGTTCGTGGAAAATTTTGTATTCAACTTCTAAATATCAAAACGTAAATAGAAAAAATATAAAACGTTCAAAAAGACGCGAAAACTTTATTCCGTCGAAAAAAGAAAAAAAATTCATCCATTCCGGATTGATAAAGTCCTCAGAGTTCAGAGACGTCCTGGCAGTTAGTGCAGATACTCGGGGCAAAATCGACGATCCTTTTCTAGTGCGCCCCGCCTGCATAACTATACGTATATAAGCCGGCCGTGAAGCAGGAGGCCGTTACAGGAGCGAGGCAAAAACGCGTCGCACTTATGCGCTCGCTTAACGACGACGGAGCGCCCGTATATAGGAAGCGCCTGCGACTTTTGCGCCTTCTATCGTTCGCAACGATTTTACCGCGTCGTGCGTCATAACCGTAAAAAAGAAGTTCCAGTCGTCTTTCCAACCTTTGAAAATTCCGACGGTCGTTCCGCATATACTTCGTCAATAAATAATTGTACCATCGGCAGAGCGGAAGTGGGCGTTCGTTTCGTTCCAGAGCAATCAATCGAACGACGCGAGAACGATAAGAAAATCTCCCGGATCCGTGCGGGGGGGCATTAAGGCGCTCGGAATCGGCTCGGGAAAGTATAAGTCGGAAGCGGCGCGCGGGCGTCGTGTTAACGCGATCGAAGCCCGGCCGTGGAGCATCGGATCCGAACAGCGATCCTTTTGATCGCGGGGGAAGATCGACGATCGCTCGAGGAATTATCGGTGTGCCTTCGGGCCGGGGGCCTCTTAATCACGGGAGCTTTCCCGAAGAATTTATGAGGCGCATTACGCGCTCCGCCGGCCGCGTGATTCCCCCGCCGTCGTACTCTCTCTCTCTCTCTCTCTCTCTCTCTCTCTTGCCGCGCAATAAACTTTCCCGAACGGTATTCGATTAAAATGAAAATCGTTGTCATTGTAATCCCTATCAATTTACATGGCCAGCTATACGCGGCGGCGTTGGCGTCGGCGTCGGCCTGCGAACGATGACGCGAAGAATGCAAAACAGTCGCGGGATTACTATGCGAAAACAGTGGTCATCCATTTTGCCGGCCGGGAAAGCGCGACAAAAAAAAAGAGAGAGAGCGATTTTAAATGCGCGGCGGCCGCTCGGCTTTTCGTGCCGATGGCTTGTTTTAAACTGCCGGATAACATCGACGGGCGCGAGCGCGGCGTTAAATTTATCGTTACTGCCTGATGATTTTCGTTTCATTGAGAAGAGCGGCCGCCGTCATTTTTTAATGATTGCTCCGCGAGCGTTACAAGCTCCAATTTGTTTTAATTGCGAGGAGGATCCTTTGTACGAAATAATTACTTTTCCCGGCATAAAGAGGTTGCATTTCAGTGCCTTCGCTCGAAGGATCTGTATAAAGCAGACGAATTTCCTCTCCGACCGACGGGTTATATACATTCGAAGCCAGGGCCCCCGGGAAGTTTTACCGGCGATCCACGCGCGACCGCTACTCCTCCGTTGCGGCGTAGCGGCTAGAGAGCTGCTGCCATTGATGAATAAATAAAAGGCGGCGTTCCCGTATCTGTTTCAGCACTGTGTTAGCGTGGCCGGCGGTGGCGGCGGCGGTACTGACTCGGGCCCCTCGGATTACCCGCCGAGCGCTGCTGCAGCTAGGAGCAGGGAGGCGGCGGCGGCGGCGCTGCACGCGGCAAGGACCCTGTTGGGTGCGGGGGTGGCTAACCCTTGCTCGCCCACCCCCGAGCCGCCCTTCTGGAAGATGCCTCACAAAGGTCAGTACATGTTACGGGCAGCGCGAGCTTTAACGCGAGCCGAGCCAGCGAAAGGAGGTGTGTGTGCGTCTGTGCCTCCTTGGCTGAGCTCTGGCTCGATTGCGTGGACAGACCTGCAGGAATGATCTTTGATGTTCAGGCAGTCTTATCAGCTTTTATTTTTGGTTTTTTATTCATATTTTTTATTTTGGTAGAAGATTTTGAGGTCATATTTAATGGTAAACTCATTAACCAATGTTCTTGTTGAGTAAATAGGTCGTATACTAAAGTCTATTACGATAAAAGTTTAAGATTGAAGATACTGATACTGTACATCAAATCATCATTCTCGAAAAAAAAAGTTTATTATGATGTTCAAAGTAAACTGAAACAAATGTAGTCTATATTATATTTTATTCTAAAATAAGTATTATAAAAATTCCGGTCTCAAGTGAAAACAATTTATATAATTTTTATAAAAATTTTAAACAAGTTTTGTAAAGATTTGATTCTATACAATTGATTTGATTTTATTGATCATTCTTAGTAGAATTAAATAATCAACTAACAACTAATTAAAGAATAGCAAAAACTTCCAAATCGCATCGTTTCAGTTAAATATCCCACCTGAACCCAGAGCCGCAGCTCTGCATTTAAGAAAAAACAACTGCATCCCATTACCAGCTTGCGGTCTTCGACATTACCCGGGTGCAGTTCCTCGCGTTTCCTTCCCGCGCGCCTCAAAAAGCCGCGGCAGAAGGCAAGTTCCTCGGGCGTGTAAATCTTTAAGACTCGTCGTCGCGCTGGCCGTTACGTAAGTAGATAAAGAGGCGCGCATGCAGCCTAGACGGGGCGGGGAGGGGAGGGCATTGCGGTTTGCCCCAAGTTAGCCGTAACCCTACGCGCCGTTGCTTGGCTTCTGTCGGGCCAACAGCCCCTCCGATCCCGCGTGACTCGGGGGGAGTTCGTCACCTCGCGACACGTCGAAAACACACCCGCGCCTACGTACACCCTTCCCCGTTCGGCTTACGGGCAAGGGTTTCCGCGTTATTATGTTGCGCGGAGAGGGTATTCACGGTAAAGAGCGCTTAATCACTGATTGAGAGGCGTTCGATTCTCATTCATTTTGAGAAGCGTAGCGCGATTGTAGGGGGTGGGAAATATTTCGTTAAATTGCATTGTAAAAGAAAGGAAACATAAGAGTATTTGTATAATCGTAGTTTATTTAGCTAGCACCATTATAATATCATTACCGCCACACTCAAAATCTATTTACACCCTGTTGAAGCCGCGTAATCGCCCCTCCGCAAGCCAATTTGGGCAACAATAAAAGCAAAAGGCGCGTAGAGCCGAGAGCGGCACATCTCTCCGGCGCGCCTGCCTCGAGGATATCGCGTTACAGCGCAATAAGCCCGAACTCTCGTCGCTCGCGTATAATACAAGTTGCGGAGAGAGAGAGAGAGAGAAAGCGAGAGGGAGAGAGAAGGCGCGTAAGAATAAGCTTCTCCCCCGGCCGTCGATTACGCCCTCTTTTTCGCTCCCGATTATATACGCGGCCGCCGTCCTCCTTCCTCTCTCTCTCTCTCTCTCTCGAGCACGTGCTCGCGATGTCGTACGCGTGCGCGCGAACAAAAGCCCCGGCTCCGGAAAGCCGCAGCGGCGCGGTGAGGCCCTTTCTTCGGTAAACCCCGCTTTTCTCCACCCCGCGCGAGGAGCAGCCCCTTCGAGCGGGCCGCGAGGCTTCGAGGGCGCGCTTTTTTCTCTCTCGCGAGATTCGCCGTCAATGCGCCCTTTTTTTCCCGGCGAGAGGCTCGCGAAGATGTGCCTTTCGGGGGGGGAAAGTGGAAAAGCGCCCGGGGAGAGGGAATTTAAGCCGCGAAATCGATAGCTAATGCCGAGGCGGTAATTATGCTTTCGTCCCATTGAATCCGAAGGAACAAGTCTCGCCTCTGCACGGGCGCTTTATTACACTTAAATAATCCGATATTTTGAAGACTCCGATTAATTTTCGCTCCGGGGCAAAACGCGAATTTTCCCTCCGCCTTTATCCCCGCGCGACAAATCCGCCGGGCGGAAAACGCCCCGAGCGAAGTTCGGCGGAAGAAAACTCGCCGCGCGAAAGGGAGGGAGAAAGAGAGAAGAGCGGGAAAAGCTCGCGTCTCCCCAATAATTTCCGGCTGCGAGTATTATATATAGCGTCGCGCTCCCGCGGCCCGACAATGCGAGGGGAGGGAGGCAAATAAGCGCGCGCGTCGCGCGAATTTCGCGCTCGCGAGCGTTATAATGAATAGCATCAGGCTTCGAGGGGCAGGGGAGGGAGGGAGAGAGAGAGAGGGAGGGAGCCGCGCAGGTGTCAAAGAGAGACAGCCCCGGTAATGAATTCGACACTCGAGAGCGCCTCGAGCATCGTTCACTGCGATTCGACTCATTAGAGAATGTTGCGCGCGCCATCTTTGAAGTCGCGGCGCCGACACGCCGGAGCGGCTCCTCGTAAATGAAACTACTCCCCGGGTTCCCCGAGCCTGCCTGCCTTCGAATATACCCCCGAGCGACGTTCGCGCAATCTCCCTCGCTCTCTCTCTCCTCCGCGTATCTCTTTATTTTCTGCCACTCGGCAGGTGTGCGAGGCGTTCCCCGCGTCGACTCATAAATCTACGTGTTTACTTGCGCGCGTCGGAGGCGCACTCGACTCGCGGAAAAGGAAGACGCCAAATTGGAGGCTGCGCCGAGATTTTAGCGGAGGCGGCCGAGAGGGAGAAACGAGGCCTGTCGCGCCTCCTCGTTTACCGGTTACCTCGACTGTCTTGCTTAGATGAACGCAATTATAATCTAATGGATTTGCATTAAGAGGAGTTTTCGTACCTCTGTAACTAGTCTTTTCCCTTACACAAATAACGGGACAATATGTTGGTTTATTGTTCGACGTTGGAAAAGAAAATTTTTCATCCCCGCAAAATAGCCTTTAAGGCTTTCGAGGAAATTCATTAACGAAGCCGCGCTTTTGTCCCGACAAAAGCGCTTCGGAAAATCGCCCATCGGATCGTGAATAATAAATAACGCAGTGTCGAGTTCTCTCTCTCTCTCTCTCTCCAGTAATAATCCTAATTACGAATCAATGTTCATCCTATTACGGCGCGAAGCTCCGTAATCACGTCGGCGCGCGCCGCATTTTTAAAGCACCTCTCTCTGTTCGTCGCCCGGCGCTCCCCCGCCCGGGTTATTTATAAACCCATTCCGATAAATTAAAGCAAACAATCCGATGCCGCAGAGTATAAAATCGGTGGGATTCGGCTAATCGGCAGCGGGCGGCTTTCCGCGTTATTCTCAATGGAGGATAATTCGTTAGCCGGGCCGACGCCGCCGCCGCCGCGCTGCCTACTGCTGTTTCGCTCGTTATTATTATACATCCGAGGCAGTCGCTTTACAATATCAGCGCCGGCGAGCGATCTAATTATAATCTATTATTACGCGGCTTGCTCGCGTGTATCCTCCCTCCCCTTCTGCTTAATCGCATTGACGTATTCGCGCGGGTCCTTTCGATCTTCCATTTTCGTCGCTTTTTTGCTCGACTCGTTGTTTGTCGGCCCTTGTTTTCTCGCTTTTGTTTTGCCACTTTTTTTTCCATTTAATTATTAATATTTCCTCTCGGGCGTCATTACGTGAATTAACTCGACGCCTTTGTCGTACCACCGAGTTATAAAGGCGCTTTAAACTGATTTCTCTCAATAGCCTTCCTCGTTTCGGAGAAGCTGCATTATTTTTAACGATCAAAGGCTCGTTCTCCCGGAGGTATATATCGATAATAAGACGAGAAAAACTAAAGACGTCGGAATGATAAAATGTTCAAGATCAACCGGCAGCTGAAAAGACCTCTAAAAGAGCCAGCACCATTTTCACGTTAAAGTCACATTAAAACACAACGTCTCCCCCCCGAGCGAATCTCGGCGATAAATCAGGCAAAAGAGGAACGGCGAGAGGGAAGTAAAACATTTTCTTTACGAGCGAAACGCGTGTCTTCGCGGGGCGACGAAACAAAATGGCAGAATAGCAATGCAGCCAGCTCGTCCTTTTCTCCGTGTCTCTGTCTCTGTCTCTTCTCGTCACCGCGGGGAGGGTCGGGACAGAGAGACGTGCTGTCGTTTACGCGGGATGAAAACACGGCTGCGCCAACGGGTTTCAGAGCTTGTTTGGCCAAGGGTTCGCGTTCGAGCGACAAAACGAAGGAAAAAAAAGCTGCACGAAAAAAGAAGAGACCCCCCCTCCTCCTCTCTCTCCCGCTCGCCGCGGGGAAAAGAAAGTTCAGGTGCGACGGGGACGGACTGTGCATGGAAAAATAGAAGAGGAAAAAGAGGAGGAAAAAGGCCGGAGAGAAAAATGCTGCGAAGGATAGAGAGAGTGAGAGCAAGAGAGAGAAAGAGAGAGAGAGAGGCTGGGTAGGGCGTCGCGACGCCGCCGTGCGCCACTACGATGGGATTTAATCTGTGTCCCGTTTCACGCTCAGCCAAGTGGAACCTTTTTGCCTCACTTTGCGGCCTTTGCGCGCGAGCGTCGCGTAGATTAACGCGAAATTATAAATAAAGAACCGTGCAGAGTGTGCCGCCGCCGCCGTCGCCGCCGCCGCAGCCGCGCTGCTGCTCTTTTACTCTATGTGCAGGCGCGGCGCCGCCGTCGCCGAGGGGCAGGTTTAGAAGCCTCCTGTCTGCTCGGCCGATTCGCGCTGTTCTCGCGCCGAATAATTTTAGTTGGGTTATACAATCGGGAAATCCGCGACGCGTTATTTAAGCGCGGATCGGGCGAATTTCTTTAGCCGCGAGGAAAGCTTTACCGACGAGTAATAAGCGGCGCGAAGTAATCTTCGTTTTTAAGAGGGACGAGGAGAAAAATAGGAAATTTTTCTGCGTGTCTGAGTTTTCTTGAACTTTAATTTACACGTAGAGAGGATATTAGCTGGGATATTTAGTTTTCCTTCTTTCGAAACTGGATGAACAACTTCGAAACGACTTTTCAAACTAACTTCAAAAGACTCCTCCGGTCTCGAAATTTGATAAAAGCACTCGAAATTTCATAAAGTTGCAAAAATATTTAGCGTTTCGAGTGCACCGGAGATTTGTAACAGTATTTATTTATTTATTTTGCTTCAGCAAACTCTTATTAACATGAAAAACAATGATTACGTATTTACACAAATTTCCATTATCATCGCATTATTAAATAGAATACATAAACATATATTTATTGAACGCACGGCCACATTTATGCGGCAATAAATTATTAAAATTGGAGGAATTTACAAAATTTATTTCCGATTAAAACATTCGAATGCGAAGAACGAAGCAAAAACGATCTCTACAGCGAGATTATGAAGAATCGGCGTTTACAAACACGCGGTTGATACTCTTTCATCTCGTCTGCTTAAAGGTATCGCTCTCCCCCGGTCCGCTGTCATTCGCATTTATCCCGGTTGTTTTGCTCTCGCCTATTGGGCCGATAGAGTCGACACGGTTTTGCGTGTCATCGGTCTCCTTCGTCGGCGCATAAATTAAGCTCGAAAAGCCGATCGGAGGAGACGTCGTTCTCGCTCTCGGCTGTACAAAGAGACCGCGAAACGATCGCTCTCTCTCTCTCTCTCTCTCTTCGGCTCCGAATCAAGATGGATAAGGAGCGAGAGAGTGAGAGAGCTTGGGAAAAAGCTGCACAGCGAAAAAGATTATAAAGTCGGAGGCTCGCCGGTTAGTCGAGCGTTCACGGGGGTAAATATTCATCGCTGCACAGGAGAGAATAAAGAATCTTTTGACGAGGACGAGCTCCGCTTTGATCGCCGCGGACATAATGCCTTAGTCGACGTTCACCGGCCTATCTTTGATCGCTGCCAGAGGCCGGCTTTGTATATCGCGCCCATAATCGCGACGAACGAATGCTGAATGCCGCGGAGAGGCGAGGCTTGGAAAAAAATGCCCGGAGAAAACGACCTTTTAAAATGTATATACATCCGTCATTTCGTTATTAAAATCCCGAGCAAACAAACGCCTCTATGGAGCCATTTAGCCTTTTTATATAAGAGCCGGAGAGCCGCTACCGGTGTCAGCTTATTAATTTTGTCAGTTTAATTAATTGCAGCCGTCAAACTATCTATATATTCCTTCTTTATCAGGAAATTCTCGAGTAATTTTTTTATTTATCACGAAAATTTACATAATCCTGAACAGTACTGTACATTCATTATTTAAAGCGTGCAATTTCGAAATAACGTTCTCAACAAGTTTCCTCAAAGAATTAAAAGACTGGCGAATGAAATTAGAATTATATTCCGCAGTGGGGATCTTGGGGAGGGGGAAATACTCCAGGAGGATGTAAGCACGTGCTTGAAAAGAATTTTCAATCTTTTCAAAACGCCGCCGAGGAAAAAAGGACTGCTCTGCCTCGGCGGGGCGAAAAGTAAATAATTGGAGAGCGGCATACCCATTCACCGAGGCTTTTCTAAAACCCGCGTTACCCCGGCACATAAATAGGAACGACTCGCAGACTCAATCCAATTATTCAAAACTTTCCTCTACAAGATAAATAAAACTCTCTGATTTTAGCTTAGAATCCAATTTGAATGCGCGGGATCGAAATGTTTTTATACGGTTATATCGTTCGTTTTCGCAATGGAAACGCAAAAATTTAACCGCTCCATTAATTAAATCCGCGAGCTCGGCTCATTTCTAAAAAGCGTTCGGCTAAACAGCTTAAAAACCATTCAATTCCCAGCGACAATCGTAACGAAATAGCGCCGCTTGAATACAGCCTCGTCTCGAGCGGAGGAACCAGGCGCGAAAATAATTACATCGCTCGGCGCGGAGAAGTGGCCGCGTCGGCAGCTCGTCGGCAAATATTCCCGCGAGCAAATTGAGTAAGACGTGACACACAGGCAGGTGGCGGCGGGTAGGCGCGAGAGAGAGAGAGAGAGCCCGACAAAGTGGCACGAAGCGACTACTGTTTCCTCGCGGCGGGCGCCACAAAACTGCCGCGCGCGGATTAATTAAATTCGTTAATTGCAAGATGCATTTAAACGCGAGGCCAGAGGCGTGTCGAGGGCTGCGCCGACGGCGCGGCTCTCTCCCAAAGCCCCGCGATGTCTGGACTCTTTGCGCGCGCGTGGCGGCGGAGCACTTGCTTTGCGCCGGCGATGCGTGCGCCCCTTAGCCTCCGCGCGCATAAAGTCAAAGGGACAAAAAGAGAGAGAGAGAGAGAGAGACCGAGCGCTAAGTGGAAGGGAAATTATTACGAGCGCGGCCGCCAAGCGCCGGTGTGTCGCGCGCTCCTCTCGCATGTCGCGCGCGCGCTCTCCTCTCCTAGTTCCGTTGCCGCGCGCGATTTTCTCTTCCTTCGGGCCTGCTTTTGCGGGCCGAGCTTTTGTTGCCTTTCTGCGCCTTTGCTCTCCCCCCCTCCGGCACGCACCTCGAGTGGGTGCGAAATTCCACCCAATTTTTTTTTTTTTTTTTTTTTCTGTGTCTCAACCGTTTCGCGCAAATTGGGTGGGTTTGGTTTAACGGGCATTTTACGAAATTAACGTTTTATTTTTGAAAAAATAATTTATGCTACATGTAGTCGCGAGAGCAAAATCACTTCTTGGCTTTTCCGCCGTTACTCGTATTTCATACATTATTTCAAAGCGCAAATAAATAGAATGCCGGCGCGCGATGATGAAAGCATGTAAATGAGATATGCATTTGCATCGGATAGAATTTTGGTTTTCATTAGTCAATGTTTTTGGACGCGAGTTCCGAAGCGACACATATTCGTATTTACCGCAGCGTGCATTATGCACACAAATCTATGTACATAATACATCTCGTCATTACGCCCCTCAGTAATCAATGGATAAAGATGCGTGCTGTTTTGTATACATATTTGTCGAACGAGATTAATCAAATTGGTCTTTCAGTATTTTGTCACGCCAAAATAATCCCCAGCGGGAAATAAATAATTCCAAAGCTGCGCCCTCATTAATTTCGACCTTTTTTAATATAATTACTACAAATCAGTTAACTTGAACATCATAAGTGTCCCCCATAAGTGTTCGGCAGCCAATGAAAAGGGGCTGCCCATCAACCGGCAAACGTGTCCGTCAACTGTTATTGGTTTCAGAAGAAGACCTGATGCATGGCGGCGGAGGGCTCGGCGGCGGCTCGATGGTGGGGCAGAACTCGATCTTCGGCTGCTCGGCGGCGGGTCACAGCGGGGTCAACCAGCTCGGCGGGGTCTACGTGAACGGCAGGCCCCTGCCGGACTCGACCAGGCAGAAGATCGTCGAGCTCGCGCACAGCGGCGCCAGGCCCTGCGACATATCGCGCATCCTCCAGGTCAGCAACGGCTGCGTCTCCAAGATACTGGGCAGGTGAGTTTGCGACCCCGTTTCGTTGCATTATCGATGATTGGTAAATTACGCGGCGAATAATACCGAGTATCGATATTTTGTGAATTTACGAAATTGATACTGATAATTCGTCGTGTAAAAACCCGGAGCGGATTAAAGGTGTATGTCGGTTGTAAAAAAAAAATGCATTTTTTCCTATTGCAGATATTACGAGACTGGCTCGATAAAACCTCGGGCAATTGGTGGAAGTAAGCCACGTGTTGCCACGACACCAGTTGTTAATAAAATCGCGGATTACAAACGTGAATGCCCGTCGATTTTCGCCTGGGAAATTCGTGATCGGTTACTCCAGGAAGGTGTTTGCAATAATGACAACATACCCAGCGTGAGTACCATACTATTTTCTGATTGTTCGATCCTAGCGTTTCACTGATTGGATTATTATTAGTTTGAATGTGATAATTACATTGTTACCTGCGTATTAGGAGCTGTTAAAATACATAATGAATGTGAAGGTTGAGTTGTTTGTTTGTCTTGTTTTTAAAAAGTTCTTGACAATCATTTCTTAAGAAATTTGCAAAAATATACCTTGTCAGTTTTTAAATACTCTTATTATTCATTCGAGCAGAGCGATGAGGTGCAGCTAGTATAATTCTATAACATAAATTATCATCGATAATATTTTCCGCATCGCTAAAGACAAGCCGTTTAACGTTAATTCCTGCATCAAGAAAAACAAACCCGAGAACAAATAATCGAAAATCCAATAATCGCGAGTGAATTACAATTCAAAGCACGCGACAAGTTCTCCAAGGGCAGGGAGGAAGCGGGTAAAGAAGAAGCGCGCCCGAGAAAAGGCCGAAAAAGCCGTGACGCGCGCGCGTTCGACTAATCGACTGCTCTCGAAATCTCCCACGTCAAAGGCAGAGACCTCTCCCTCCACCGAGAGAGAGAGAGAGAGCGGGGCTCATCGATAAACTGGCGCTCGGAACATTATGCGCATCCCAGCTCGGCCGGGGGAGTAGGGAGGCGGCGGAAACTATAGAGCTTATCAGGGTGAGGCCAGGCCGGTACTTACCCGTCGGATCCGGCCACTCGACCCTAATCAAAGTCTCGTCAATGCGATCGGGTGGGGTAATCGGTCCATTACGCGGACTCGACATTGTCCACCCTCGTGTAGCGCGATGTGCCGCCGCCGCCGCCTCCTCTCCCTTATTCGCCCGAGAGAAAAAGGCGAGTCCGCGTGCGTGCCTGCGCCTTCCAAACATCCTTTTATCTCGAGACGGAGTCCCTCTCTCTCTCTCTCTGGCGGCGGCATCCCTTTCCGAACGCCATTAAGCCGCAAGCACTGTGTGTGGGTGCGGAGTCAATAAGATATTTCCGAGGAGACTGTTTCTGTCTCGGAGGAGGAGTTCGACTGGCGAAATTTTTCTCGGGGAGACAATTCCACGTAATACTCGAAAAGTAATATGAGGGAATACAATTTCATCACCTTAATTCCTCGCAAGAACTTAAGATTTAGCGTTAAATCCGCATTGCAGAAACACCCCTCTTACTGCGCGTTGTAAAACTCAAAAGGCAATCCCGCATACCTCGCCGGAAAAAATGCCTCGCCGCCCAAATCGGCCGGCTATCTTCCCCTTCGGCGGGACTTTTCGTCGGGGTGGCGCGCGCGCGCGCGCGTCTTTTCTCGGCGGCCGTCGGCGCGCGTTTAGCCGCGCATTATCCACGCACCTCGCGGCAGGGGGTTCCCCGGGCTGCTCACGCATTACGCGAGCCGTCGAGGGTCGGAGCGAATCGGAATCGGGATACTCGATCAATCGGCCCGGGCTCTTGTGGAGGGGGCGAGCTTTTGGAAAATCGACGCCGAGGATACGGCTAGTCGCCCCCGTCGCAATTCTTCCTCTGCCTTTCATCTTTTATCCCCGGCTGGCGACGGGGGGAAGAATTGCTCTCGGTGGTCGGGGGATTAGCGAGGCAGATTTTAGACTCGAATTGTCTCGCGAGAATCGGATGATCTAGGAGCGGGCTTTGATAAATAATCAGTTTTCAGCCAAATTGCGTTAGTAAAGCGAATCAAGGCGAGAAGCGACGCTTAATTCAGCGAGTCGCGGTTAATGATTTAAATTTAAACGACGGTATAGTTTAACTCGAGCTTTTTCCAGATTAAAAAACTAAATCAGCGAAAAAAGTAGTCGGCCGGCGCAAAGATAAACTGAAAATCGAGGCCTAAATCCGTCCGCTAATCCGACTCGTCGATCAGGTAGTCGGCGCCGCGCCGCTTGCCCGTCGAGTTCGCGCATTTTCAAAGGCGTCGCCGGCGCTCTTTTTTCCCTATAAACGCGCGCGCGATATCTCGCGAGCGGCGGCTATAAGTCCGCGTCGCTGTTGCGGTGGCGAAACCGCGCGCGCGGCCTTCGGGACTCTGCGGGCGGAGAGGGGAAAACTAGCTGCAGCGGCAGCAGCCGGGCTGCGAGAGCGGCTCTCTCTGTCTCTCTCGTCGGGCGCGCGGGCGGAATCAGGCTGAATGGGATCAGTTAAGCGTGTTGCACAATTATTCGTGTCCAGTCGCGCGTGTAATGGTCTGCATCGGCCGGACGAGCCACTACTCCCCGGGACGGACGCGAGCGAATGGCGATGTTTGAGGGGATTTCGGGGGCCGAGCCACAGTATTTTGCAGCGGCGCGCGGCGTGAGCGCCGCCGGCTTTCTCTCGCTCTCGCTTCGCTTTTTCTCCCTTTTTTTTCTCTCTCTCTCTCTCTCTTTTTTTTTGTTTTGTTTTTGCCGCACGCGCGCCGCCGGACGATGCATCGCGAGTGCCGCTGTGGATTCGACGGCCGATCGCCGCGGCGAGAGGAGGAGGAGGAGGGGGGTGGGGGCGGCGATTTTCGCTTTTTGCGCTCGTTCTCGCGGCGTTCTTTTATTGTCACCTGCTCTCGCGGTATTGCGAGCTCGAATTTTTTTCCCAAAAGCCCATTGTCGGCCCGGCGTTTTACGGTTTGGCTTTTTGAGGGACGGATTCTTCAATTTCGCCCGCTGAAAATGATAGCGCTTTGTTTTCGATTAAAACTTCATTTTCGGGAATTCGAACTATTCGAGCTTGCGCTAGTGTCGTTCGCCGCGAACCGCGTGCACGCAAAGTTCAAATCACGTTTGTGGATATACATTATATATAATTTTAATTCTTCTCGTTCGAGTGCGTCGGTATTTACTTTAACCGAATTAAAAAAGTTAATAGTTCGGCGAGAAAAATTAAAAAAGTTTTTATCATTACGAAATCACTTGCTCTACGCAAAATTGTGAATTAAAGTTATACATAATGGCTGCCCGCTTTGCAGCCGCCTAATAAGAAAGTAAAGAAACCCTCTTATGCACTCCATCGAAGAAAGCCAGACGCACGAGGACTCGGTGTCGTCCAATTATTATCGTACAAAAACGCTTTTTTTCCCGGAATCTCCCCCGACGTGTCTTCTCCTTGAGAGTTATAATGAGCAACAGTTTTTTTAACGGGGTTACATTTCACCAGCGTCGACGCTCGCTGCGCCTTTTCACGCAAACTGTCTGCGCACACCAAATGAGGAAATCTTTATTACGTTTTTTAAAACGTGAATTCAGAGCCTTTATTTTTTCTTATACATTTTTAAATCGAGGTTTTCTGAAAACCACTTTAATTAATAAATATATTAGAAATGCAAAACTACTTTTTCCAATAATAAATACATTGAAATTCGTACTATAATTAAAATCCGATTTATTTATACACGTTACAAAGAAAATCAAAGTTGCGTCCAAAACCCAATTACAAAGATGGGGCTGCATTAAATAAAACCTAGTAACTTTCCAAAGTTCAACGAGTTTCTTTTCAAAGCTTAGAGCAAAAGCAGGTTGGCTACTTTCTCTAAAAAAGTCAAGCAAATAAGCCAGAGGCAGATGTAAAGCGAAAAGTGGAAGAAGGCAAAAGAAAAGTAAGCGGAAATGGCAACGCGGGCAAATGATTCGACAGAGAGAGAGAGGAGCCTCTCGGCGACATTGTCGGTCACAAGTGGAGGCCGGGAGAGCCAATAATTTTTCGGAACGCCTCCGCTGCAGCCCGCGGTTTCCTTTGAATCCGCGCTCGCTTTTGTGCGGCCGCCGCGCGCGGCTTATTCTCCTTTGATTGGCTTTTCGCCAAGGAAAACATGCATAAATCTTTGCGGAAGGCGCGTGTGCAGCGCGCCGCGCGGCGGTCCTTCGTTAAAAGTCGCCGAAAGGGAGGAGAGGCCGCGGGGGCCTTTGTGCGCTCGTTAACTCGACTTGTCAGTCGCGGAGCGGCCGCGGACTTTGGCAACGCTGACAATTGCGGCTTTGATGTTCTTTATCGAATGGAGCTCCTTCGAGTATTGATACAGGCTTTTCTTTGTGCGAACTTTTAATTCGAATTTTACTTTTGCGCTCCGCACTTGAGCCGCGACTTCTTTGCGGCAGGTTTTGTTGCGATTTGCGATGTCGAGAGAGAGAGAGAGAGAGAGAGGATTGTTTATTATTTGCGCTACCGTAAAGAATGCAAAGCGTTTCGCGGAAACTTGTGTTTGTTACGGTTAAAGAGTTTGCGCGTCTAATTAAAAGTTTGAATTATTTAACGAAATACCCAACAACTGGTCCTTTAGAATGTCACTCATTAGTCTATTCAAATTTGGCCGTCTGCTGCGGTAGACGCATGAATAAATCGTCGGTGAGCTGGAAAAATCGGACACAAAGGATTTCTGGGCGGCTTAGTTTTTTAATTTTCCTTCATTAAAATTTAAATCCGCTGAAATGGATCTCGGACTGTAATAATCGCCACGCAATATTAACGTCTTTTTACAAGAAAATATATAGTTGAGTAACAATAGTTAACAAACAACTCTTCGCCAACAAATCAGTAAAGAATTTCACCTGAAAATGCGAGGTAGTCGTCGGTCAATTTTTATAAATAACACCCGAAATCGAGCCTCCAGGCAGTGCTCAGAGCTATAAAATTTCACCTCTCGCTACCAAAAATCCCAAAGAAATCCCGGCGAAAAATAAAAAGGCGCTCCGAAAAAAGAAGGAGAACATAAGACCAAGAAAGAGACAGCGTCCGATCGAACCTAATCCGTCGTCGATGAATATCGATCCCCTCGGTCGCTCCTCCGGAGCGAGTCTCGCTCTCCGTACTCGCGCTTCCAGTCGAGCGAGCAGCTTCTGACGGGGCTGGTGTCCGCTCTGATTTCAGGTCTCGTCGATCAACAGGGTGCTGCGCAACCTGGCTTCCCAGAAGGAGCAGCAGGCAGCGGCGGTCCAGGCCCACCAGGGCGCCGAGAGCGTCTACGACAAGCTGCGCATGTTCAACGGGCAGGCGGCCGGCTGGCCCCACGCCTGGTACTCGGCCACGCCGTCGCACCACTCGCTCGCCACGGGCATACCCGGGGCCGCGACTCCGGGATCGGGACAGTCGCTCCTGCCCGCGGGACAGCTTCACGGACGCGACGACTCGCTGCTCAAACGTCCAGGTCAGTTACTTTCGCTTGTACTTATAGAAATACATTCCAATACGTTTGTACAAACGTAAATTAGAGATTCAAATGGATCGAATTTTTCTATAATTTAACTTTCGCGTAAAATATTTTGATGCGCTTTGCATATTCAAAGTTGTACGTATTATTCAAATTTATTAAAATAAAATAATTTATAAAACATCCGCATAAAATTGTCTCCGTATCAAAAAAATGCAAAGCTTTTATCCGGAACTGTTAACATTTTCCTCTATTTAATTGTCATCTCTACAGAGATTTAAAAAATTTTATGTATTCGCGACGATAAAATCACGCGAATGCAGATTTGCATACGTGAACAATTCATGTAGCTCTTAAAAATAAGGTATAATGCAATATCAAAATGCAAGTGTAAAGCGAAGAAACAATCGAAAACTACTCAAACGAAGCAAAAAAAAAATTCCGGCACACAATTGAAAGCACAATAAGAAACGGCAATCCAGCCAGCGGCGTCACCCGCAATAAGCCGATCGTGCACCAGATAAAATCAGCGCTCATAATATCTCGACAATTCCCCGCCACAAAAGCCCGAAAATCCACTAGCCCATTCCTGCACACACACATGCGCACGCGCGCGCACTCGAGCTCGACAACGTCAAAGTCAGGATAATATTCCTGGTCGATCGTGCATTGTGACGCTCACCTTTCCGACCCCGCGCGCATCTCTCCCTCCCTGGCAGAGAAGACACAGTTCGCCGCGCGGTCCGAGAGAGAGAGAGAGAGCGAGCGAGCGAGTTTCCATCTCTGTCGGCTTAAGCCGGGGGCGCATATGTGCCGGGGAAAATACCTGCCCGAGCGAGAGGCGAGAGCTCTCCTCGGCGCTCTCTCTCTCGCCGCTCGTCAAATCGCCTCCGACTAATAGGATCACCGAAATCAGCGAAGCGGCTCAGATTGCGGCGCAGATTGGCCGCAGATGACGATTCCAGATGCGGCAACCTTTCAATGGCCAGATTACGAAAGCCCCGAGAGCGCTTATGTACGCAAGCGCGCGTCCGACCGACGTGAAAGAAACCGACACGGCCGACGAGAGAGAGAGAGAGAGAGATAATGGCGAAAGAGACGGGGTACTTAAGTGCCCCAAGTACGCGCCATGTGAAAGATGCGCCAATGCGTCAGATAGTTTTTAACCGAAATCCGCGGTCGAATGCTATAGCCGAGGGTGCGGAGAAATTCGGGCATCGAAGCTTTCTCGGTTCGACGTCTGAAATAAATAGAACGAGTAATTAAAAGTAATGGAGCTTTTGTACCTTTTCCAGTGTACTCCTTTCCATCTCGTTATTAATTCCTGAAAAAGTTTCCCCTCGAGAGATTGTTGAACGAAGTAAAGGGCAGAGGAAAAATAAACAAGGAAGACTCTCGATCGAGCGAGAGCCGCCGAGCAAGAAAGCAGGGAGCGCGACGAAGCTTCGGATTACGAAACAATCGGGCTTAGCAGAAAACTCGTAACCGATCCAGGCTACGGGGGAAGGCTTGGCAGCCACTCGAATTATTCGGCAAGTCCAAGTTTTCGGCTTGCCGCCGCTGCCGCCGCCGCGGAATTTTAACGAAACGTTAACTAGGTGCGAAGGGGATTTCAGGTTTTTTTTTCTTAGAAAATTAAACGCCGAGTCGGGGCGGGGGATCTCGGCCTCGGGCGGTTACGTTATGTTAATGAGTGTATCGCTCGCGGGCTATTTAAACGGACTGGGATTGTGTGTTGATGTGGCGAGTAACGTGTGTAGTTCCAAGGCGTTGTGTATTAAAATGGGAATTAAATGGGTTCAATTTTTTTTTTATTAAATCGAGATGTGCGTGAAAAATTCATAATCTTTGAGCGAATTTGGGTTAATGGAAAGTGAGATAAACGGTCTATTTTATGCAAATCAAATTTTTTTTTTATAAATGATGCCATACTATATTCACGTTTGAAATTCTTTGAAATTCATAACTTTTAAAAAATTCAGTTTACCGCAATACAAATCTTTTAGGATTTAGCTCTTGATAAAGTAGTTCTTCTTAACTTTATTTTACTTCTGAAGTAAAATAACTCCACCCATCCTCATCCTCAACGAAAACACTTATCTCCCAAAGCAGAATCAAAAATCCTTCCCAGCCTCTAATAAAGTTCCCGAAATATCCCTGGAAAACCATCCCGAAGACCTCCATCACCTACAGCTCGTCGGGGCAGCAGCGCGTTCCCGAAAACTCGCTACCCCGGTAACCCCGAAATGGCGCGAAACTCCGTCCGGTGAAAAAAAAAAAAAAAATTGCCTCGCCTGCCAAGAGCGAGAGAGCCTCCTCTCCGACTCGCTTGGCGATCTCGGGGGCCGAAAAGAGGGTCGTCGCGAGGCGCGCGCGCGCGCACGGCGAGGAAAAGGGGCGGAAAAGGGGGCGGCCTGCGGAAGTGGCGGCGCGCGGCAGGGAGGCATTTCGACGAGGGATCCTCGGACGCCGGCAATCCGGACGGGGGAGGGAAATGGAAGCGCCCGCGCCGAAAGGGCTCGAAATCTCGATGGCTGATGAGAGAAACAAAGTGCGCGCGGAGAGAGAGCTCGAAGGGATCGACTCGCAGGAAACTGACGCTCTCGGAAACTTTTTCTTTTTTTCTTTTTTTTTGTTCCGAGGAGAGGATGTGCTTCGGGAGGGTGCGCGAATGACCGGTTTATGAATTACGCTCTTTTCTTCGTTAACTTTTATCGAGAGCTTTCAAGATTTTTGCAAAAATATTTGTGAAACGTATAAGCGGAGAAAGTAAAAAGGCTAATTTGAATAAAGATTAAAGAGTACAGATCGGGAAAGATTTTAATGCACTTTAACGAAGAAAAAAGGGGAAGGTGGACTATCGATTCGCCGGGGCGTTATACGGTAGCATACTTGCAGAGATAAAAATCCGCAGAGAGGTCGAAAAATACGAAGAAATTTCATGATACTTTCCAGGTCTTTTCGTAAAATAGACTAAAAGGCGGCGGACGCAGTTGAAAACAAGGAAAAAAGCTTAGGAACAAAAGGAAGGCGAAGCCCCGGGTCCGGCGCAGATAGAGTGAGAATTCCGGGAGAAGGAGCGAGACAGATAAACGGAGATAGAGATAAAGCTCTCTCTTTCGAGCGAGAGAGAGATAGACAGAAAGCGAGTCTGATCGAGCGGGAAGGCGAGCGGCGCTAGCAGCTGACGAACGAACGAACGAACGAACGAACGGAGAAATGGAGGGACGCGCGAGGGATCGGACCGCCGCCGGAAAGAGGGATGGAAGCGGCCGAGGGTTCGGTGCGCGGAGGCGGAAAGTAATCGCGACTGTCTCGCTTTCACTCCCCCTCTTCTCTCTCTCTCTCTCTCTCTCTCTCTCTCTCTCTGTCTATTGCGCAAAAGCCTTCGCGGGGGACGAGCTGCGCGCGCGCCACTCGCCAAGTTTAACAATAACGTCGATCCGCCGTAGAGCCCCAAACTTTTCGACGGAATTTTTCCTTAACGCCTGTATTGTTCGGCTTTATCGGCGCCCGTTTTGAATATACGCGTTTTTTTTTCAAACTTTCTGCGTTTCATTAAATAAAGTGCTTTCAAACTTGCTTAACGATTCAATCTTCTAATCCTTTCCGAGCTTTTAGTATCTTTGGTTACGGCGTCTGGCTGGAAAACTGCTTCGATTCAATTTTAAATGAAATTCCTTCATTTTAAACGATGATTATTCATTAAATTATGCCGGAGTGTTGGCTCAAAGGCATTTTTACCGAGATTTTACGTACTTCCGAGCATGAATAAACTAATCATAGCCAATATTTAGCTTAAAACCGGACGGGCTTTCATTCAATTAATTCAATGCGAAAGTAGCTCATAAAAGCAAGGTAAAAGCCTGATTTCCGAAGCGTCCGATACGCAGAGAGAGAAAGAGAGAGAGAGAGAGGGAGAGAGAGGCCAGTTCGTTTCTTACTCTGGCGCCGCAGCTCGGAGCTTCCTCGGCGCATCGGTCAATACTCGGCAGCGGCTCGGCTGCAGCTTTGAGCTACGCACGCAGAGCCCGATTCGAACCGAAAACGCGCGCTGCGGCCGCCGTCGGCTCTCGGCGGGCTTCTTTGAGCCCTTTGATATAATTCGCTTTTAAATAGAAAATATTCCCTTTCGCGGCAACCGGGCGAAGCCCGTCGGCTCGTTTCGAATGCGAGTATTGACAGACAATCGATTTAATGCGCAAGCACTCTCTCTCCGCCATAAAGTTTTCACGATCGCTGTACGGGGCGGCTTTGAATTATACGACGCCCTCTGCGCCCAGATTCCGCTTGAGCTGGATATCGCGCTCTGCTCTCTTTGTGGAGCCGCCCGGCGCCTCCGCGCTTCTTTTGCCAGTCCGCGTTCACGTTTACGGCGGCCTACTAGAAAAATCATTAGCTCCTGAAATTGCACTTGCTTATTGATTGGGGTTTTTTTTAGATCCGGTAAAAGGCGGAGCTCGATCGGGGCTTTTTCGACAGACTCTCTTTCGCTGATCTGCGAGAGCTCTGACACGGCAAATTAATTAGTTGATAAAATAGAACCGTATTTATGGCTGAAAGTTAGCTTCGAACTGCCAAAAAGGGTAAAAGGGGACTCAAAATTTTTGTGAAATGATAAAAGACGAAAAGTTTTTTAGAAACTTTTTTTTTATCAATGCACGTTTTCTCGTATGATTGCAGATACTGGATTATCACATCAACAAGAGACAACATCCGACGGAAACTCTGAGCACAATTCGTCCGGAGACGAAGATTCACAAGTCAGGCTGAGGCTGAAACGAAAACTACAGCGCAACAGAACATCTTTTTCTAACGAACAGATTGACAGTCTCGAGAAAGGTGGGTTGCAATAAATTGTATTTTCATTTTAGATTCTTCGCGAATAAAAATTTTTTTAATTTTTCCCCGTTTGCACTTATAACTTTGCTCTCGAACAAGTCACGAGAATTTAGTCGGTTTCGAAATTCCGGTAAAATTCCTCAATAAAACTCGTTGCATCAAAGACTAAATTTCCAATAAAAAAGGACGATTTTCAAAATTTCCAAAACGACACTTAAAAATATAT
Organism: Ormyrus pomaceus; assembly: GCA_900474385.1. NCBI lineage: Eukaryota > Metazoa > Arthropoda > Insecta > Hymenoptera > Ormyridae > Ormyrus > Ormyrus pomaceus. Next base: position 32,455 of record UCOM01001423.1, read on the forward strand.
GCCCCGCGCAGCAAACACTCACTCTCGGGGGGAGCAAAGGCCGCGCTAAGTTTCCAAGTTTAATACGCTCGGGAAGAAAAGCAGGCAGGTCGCTCGCCGGCTAAGCAAATTAAAAGTGCGCAAATTAGCCGCGGGCGGCCCTCTGCGCGTTTCCGTGTATGTGTGGCGCCGAAGAGAATAACGAAGCACTTGTTGCGACCTCTGTTTCTCGTTTCAGAATTCGAGCGGACGCATTACCCGGACGTGTTTGCACGGGAACGCCTCGCCGAGAAGATTGGATTGCCTGAGGCACGTATCCAGGTGAGTGTGAATGTGCGGCGTGAATGTGGAGAATTACACTCCTGGAGGCGAGAGCGGCTCTGTGTGCAAGGACCGTATCCCCCTCTTTCTTACAAGATGGATCAGTACCCGTTGCTCTCGTTTTCAACTTTAATCGTTCAATTATTGCGTTTGGGGGCTTGGCTGCTCGCTGCTTAGCGGGGAACTTACTAAGCTCCAACGGGAAGCTTGAAAATGATTCATTTTATGCTCGTCACGCTGAATTAAATGTAACGGAATGCCAAGTAATTTTTTTTATCACTGCAACTTTAAACAATCGAAAAGCACACGACTCCGAACTAAAATTTACACAATCTACAAAATATGAAAACCATCGACGGCCGACCAAGAAAATAAAAAAAAACAGGCAGCCAATTCGCAATCGTCGAGAACGCGAGTTGAAAATCAGCCGGGCGGCGTTTCACTCTTTCATTAACGCTCGGCGTCACACCTTAAACGCCGCTCGAAAAGTTACACTCGAGCAGGTCGCGCGATTTGACGGGTGATAGAGCGCGAAAGGGAAGCGGCGGACGCGCGCGACAGGAAAGTTTGCGGAGCCGGCGATGCGCGCCTTATCCTTCCTCTCGCGCGTGCGAGCAGCTCGAGAGTTGCCATTAATTTTTTATGAGTCGACGACGGGAAACCCCGAGAGCAGCCACGGCCGAGCTCCGCGACGAAGCCGCAAATTGATTTTTCCTAGCCGCTATTTCTAAAGCCCCCCTTCCCGTCGCGTTTGTTTCGGGGGTTGGATAGAGAGATTTTTTTTCAATTGTTTGACGAAAGGACGTTTTTGATAGACTGCGTTTTTTTGCTGTTTTATTCAATGTCGGTATTGAACTTTTTTTTTGCAAATACCTGATGCTGATTTGATTATTGATAAGTAGTGAGATTTAGATTTTTTAAAAGATGTTTTGCTAATATAATAATAGAAAACTTATAATAGTTACAATTGCTCTCAGTAATTTAATATAACTGAATTAACAAACTGACAATATGACAGTGTTTAATGGAGCAAACAATTCAGTGCATAGACTAGTAATTGATTTACGTGTTTAAATAAATTTGAGTAACACTAGGTTGTTAAAAACATTTTCAAACATTCAAAACGAGTTATTAGAACATTATTTTGAAAATGAAAAAAAAAAAAAAAATATACATAAATTTTGTCGTGAAAACTTACAGAGTCTGAATGTTGAAATTGCTATTTTTAAAAAATCGATTTTGCCGCATAAAATGCTTAGAAATTAAATGAAAATATTAACCACTCAAACAATACATTCTCTGCGAAAAGTAACTCGGCGAGTAGTACGAACCCGTATCAAGTCAGACGCGCGACGGCAAAGCAGCCATTTCTTTTATTCAAAGAAAAAAAAAACCCCCCGGCACCCGGCAAAAGTGACATTTTCATAGCGAAAAAAAAATATCACGAGCCGGGTTAAAAAAATAAACTTTCGATCCCGGCGACTCATGCATATGCGCCCAGGTAACCCGAAAACTGGAGCTCCCGATCCGAAAACAGGCGCAGTAGGCAAATCCTCGGCGCCGGGGGCGCACCTGCGCGTACAGCCGCGCAAAATTGCAAAAGCAATAACAATTTCCGCGCCGACGAACGGAGATACGCACACAGAGAGAGAGAGTGGGAGCGGAGGGCAAAAAACTAATCAACAAAACCGCGAGGCGAAAACTACTAGTGTACATAAGGGCAGGCTCACCTGAGGGACCGTTGGCGTCGTCGGTATTATTTTAATTAATATACAGGGGCCACGAGCTAATATGTACGCAGCCTTGTCGGACATTGTTTGGACGTCGCGGTGAGGGAGCGCGAGTCTCTCTCTCTCTCTCTCTCTCCCTCCCTCTTTCGGCCGCGTGAATCCGGCGGGGAGGGAGGTTTGCGAAGTGGCCGGCCGGTGGGAGGGAAAGTTCGGAGCGCGCAGCGTTATGTGGACGTACAAACAGTGCAAGACCATGTTGACGCATGTTTTCAAGCCTCGTTGGCTGGTATTGATCTTGCTAAGTGCAGGAAACCGGGAGCGAGAGCGAGAGAGAGAGAGAGAGAGAGAGAGAGAGAGAGAGGGCGAAAGAGCGAGAGAGAATGTATATAGAGTGGAAACGCGGAGGGTAAACGCAAGCAGAGTGCGCGCGAGCGAGCTACTCTCTGGACTTCCGAGCGCGGACGAACTGCTGCTCCGCACGCTTCCACGAGAGAGAGGAACAAAGGAGCCTGGGTGGGAGGAGCAAGTCAAATGCTGCCGAGGCTGCATTGGGGATATGTCCTCTGCGATCTGCTAAATTCTTTTTGAGAAACTACTCTGCTTTTACCTTAGAATTTGATTTCTTTGAAAACTAATTTGTCGTTAAAATGCTCGTTACTCTTTGCCGATCTCGTGACATTTGATGAAAAATCACGCGTATTCAACAGTCCAAAGTGATCATTGTAGATTTAATAAAACCTAAATAGCAAAAGAAAAATGAGCAAACACACCCGAACAATAAACGTTGCCAGTCGACAGTCTCGCGACCCACAATATAGCCTGCCGTTTATCTTGTTTGTACGCAGTCGTATGCTCGCGGGTGTTAAGGCGTGGAAGGTAGAGTACACAGAGCGGAGGTATACATCGGCGGCGCGATGTGCGCGACGAGGTGTGGAAGCGCAGTCGTGAACGCACGGCTAGCTTCTATCATTATATCATCGCCGGGGAGAGAGCGAGTGGGGGGAGGGGGGAGGAAGTGTAGGCGGCGAAAATGGAAAAAGCTTTTAAGTCTTTAAGCCCGCTTTTTTAGGAGCTTGCCAAAACTTTGGCGCGCTCGCAAAAACTCTTTGGCCCTCCCCCCCGGAGTTTCGGCTTCATTTCTTTTAATTAGCTAATTGAAACAAAAGCGCGATAATTCGCTATTGAAAGAGAGAAAGGCTGTGGCTGCGACTGTCCTTTATACACTTTTGGTCGATACAGAGGTCGGAATTTTAATTAGTAATCTAATTACGATACGCAGAATCGCAATTGCGCCTTACGTAACGTCGATTAATTCATCATTCGTCATCCTACAATCGAAGAATTAAACGCATTCTACCTGATTTGCGCAACCACTTCTCTCTCTCGATAAAAGCATTTAAAGCATTTAAGCTTCGTTACGTTTCCAGAATCGCGAGGCTACTTCGGGTAGTTACATCACACGCGGCAATGATGTAACGCGGAAATAAACAGAACGGATCGTAAGAGAAAACGGCAAGAAACAGCGCGGGAGCGTAGCGTTCCGCGTGCCCTCTTACGCACAGCCTTCTCGGGATCTGGCTTGCGAAGCATCGCGCAAGAGGCCTAAGAGGGAGCTTTGCTCGGTAGCAGCGGCGGCAGAGCGTCGGCGGCAGTACAGCGGCAGGCCGTCGGCGAGAGAGAGAGAGAGAGAGAGAGAGTTCGGACGCGCTCGCAACCATGGCAACGTCGCCCCGTCCCCCGGGAGGTTCGCCTCTGATTGGCCGTTCCACCGCTTTTCTACCTATATAACGCGCCACCTACGCTTCTTCGTCCCTCCGAGGCTCTCCCTTTCGAGCGCGATTATCATTTCGCATCTCTCGACCCTCGCCGGCAGCAGTGCCATGGCCGAATCGTCTCTCTCCCCCGAGCCCACGCACACACGCGTGCACGCAAAAGCGGGAGCGCGCGAATCCCTAGATTCGCTGATGCGCGAGAGGGCTTTTATTTTAAGGGCGGCACCGCCGCTCTTATTTATGAAACCGACGGATTTTTATGGGGAAGGGAGAGAGAGACGGGTCTCCGGGTAAGATGATCTTTGTCGCCGCGAGGGAGGGGAGCACCTTTTTTTTCGGGGACTTTAAACTGTTTGGAAACAGGCCGACGGGTTCGGTTACGCTCGAGAGTTTCTATTTGGGACGCCGCATTCGTTTCTTATGGTAATTTATGAAAAATAGGATTGCTCGACGGAACTTTTGTATGTAGAAGAAATTTTTGAATGGCTCAAAAATTAATCTTAAAAGATAGAAATCTTTGCGGCAGAAAAAGTTCGAACACTAAAATAGCTCAATTATATAGCTTGTAAATAAGAGCACCTTCGAGAAAACCAATTAAAAATGAAAATCGCGCAATTAATTCCGGGGCAAAGAAGGCTCCCCGTGAATAACGGAGCTAAAGCTTCGGCTGCAAAAAAAGGGAGGGAAGGAAAGACACAGGGGATGTCAAAAGATTTTAAGAATCCGTGATCGAAGGCTTTGGGGGCAAGATTTAACACCGGCGCGCCTTCATTGCGCACTTAATGGGGCGGAAACTGGCTTGGGCATAAAAAGGGGCAATAAACCTACTGCATCGATTTATGGATCAGAGTAGTCGGAAGAGACGCCGACTAGAAGTTAGAAAAGCTGTCCGAGATAAATTGAGGGAAAAAGAACGTTCCGCGCTGAAGATTAAAATTCCATTATTTTATGAACTTTTATCCCCCCCCCCTCCCCCCGGCAAACTTTAAATCCAAATTAAAAAATTTAAATTTTCTTTCAACTTCGGAATAATTAGTTCTCAACAAAGCGCGGAACAAAAACGTTTTTCGCGGAAACGTCGCGATTACAAAATACGGAAATTTCCCAAAAAAGATTTAAAATTCAAAGAGCAACTCCGAAAAGAGCCCGTCGCTTCCTTCCAAATTCTTCCGGCGAAAAATCGGGGTAAACAAAATATCCGCGCCGCTTTGCAAAAGACTCCCCCTCCCCCCTCGGCTGCGTAAAACTAGTTAGCGCCGTCGGCGGCGGCGACGAGCTAAAAACTCCGCCGGAGTTATCTCTCGTGTCGTGCCATCTGGCGCACAATGCCGCCTCTCTCGCTCTCTGTAAACGATTGGACAACGAGAGCGAGAACGCCGCGTTTTTCAGCCCCCCCCCCCCGCCCCCCCGAGTACGTGTGGGTGTGTGTGCGTGCGTGTTATAGAGACGGCTGCAAAACGATTGTAAACCGGTGGACATCCGATCGCAGCGGCGATCGATGCGAAAACCACGACGGTAAAGCCCGAAAACAATCGAGGCGCCTCTGTCAACTCGTCGAGCGGCGCAACTGTTTGGCGATGCTTTATCGCTTTGTCGGCTTTTTATTGACGATTAATGCGAGAAATCATGCCGCTGCCCGAGTTCTTCCTCTTTTTTTTTCGTGGAATTTTGCATTGTTGACCGTATTGCCACTGTTTTTTTTTTTTTTTTTTTATAGTTATTCTTTCGCGGAACGTTTAAAATTTTCGAGGGCCACTTTTCGACTCTTCGATGACTTTCGTTTTATTTAAATTGAATGTGAAAACGTTTTGAGGGTTTTTCGCGCGATTGAACGTTGACTGATTCTTTAGCAAGTAACGTTAAAACGTCATTTAAAAGGCTTGAAAGGAAAAATACGCCATTGATCTCTTTAGTTTATTGTAAATTATTGTACTGGGGTTAATGACTGAAAAAATGACTTTGACTCGTACTACTGAAAAATATAGGTAATGGCAAAAATTTAAGTTACTTTAAAAGGCTTCAAAAACACGCTTTTGATAATAATAATCTTTCATGATGAAAGATTTATCAATCTTAACTAAAATTCACAGAGGCTATTTGAAATTAAAAAATCCACCAATTACAATAAAGCCTTTTAGCGGATCTCCATTGTAATGGAAAAGCAGAGCGATGGGTAAAAGTGGAAGTTGGCGAAGAAGGTGAAAAGGGGAGGAGACAACGAAAGCGAGCGGGAGTAACTTAATTTCCCGTCAGACAACTGCTCAATCGCAATTAACAGATTCCGAGCGAGCGGGAGAGATCGCCCGAGCGTTTCCCCTGAAAAAAAAGGCCGGAAAAAATCGGCGGGATGGGGGGGGAGGGGGAGGGACGACCGACAGAGTAGCAAAGCTCACCTCGAGGCGACGGAAGTTCAGGCCGGCGAGTGGGGAAAGAGGGGAAAAACGGTCGAGAGCGAGTGGAAAATGGAGTGAAACTGCGTGTGCTTATACTGAATTTTGCAGCGTGACGGTGGTTTGATAAAATCGGCTAAACAATATTTCGTTTCTTTATTCAAAATAATATATATATATACTTTGCATGTACAAAAAGTACACAATTAAAATATTAAGAAAGTATCGTTTAAAATGTTGTTTAAATATTAAGTATATATCGAAAATAAGGGAACTGAAAAGAAATTGTTAATATTGAATACTGTCAAAGTAAGATCAAAGTTCATTAAGTATAAAAATAGTTTTTAATTGGTTTGTGTTTCTTTCTCTCGCGTGATTTTCCCGATTTTATCAGCAACGTCGTTTCTTAACTGCGAAGCCTTTGCATCAACATTAATTTGACGGACTTTAAACATCAATTGCAACCTTTATCAAACCACCTGCGAACAAGCAATTGCTTGCCCGTGACGAACGAAAGCGTGAAAGAGACTAGCAGGAGTGTCGAGTGTCTGAGAGATACCGGAACGAGCCACCGCTCTTGACAGTCCGTTAAACGACGACTCCTTCCCGGTTGCAGGTCTGGTTCAGCAATCGTCGGGCCAAGTGGCGTCGCGAGGAGAAGCTGCGCAACCAAAGAAGAGCCGCCGTCGACCAGGTGGTCGGTGGCGGAAGCGCCGGCGGCGGCGGTGGCGCCGGTTCCGCACCGCCGGCCGCCACCCCGGCCACCCCCAGGATACCGCTGAACGCCGGCTTCAACGCCATGTACTCGTCGATACCGCAGCCGATCGCCACCATGCCGGACACCTACAGGTAATTTTCATCTCATTCGGTATAAAATAAAATATCTCTTCGCGGATCCTCTAAAATCGCACGCGTCTTCCGCTTCTCAGCTCGATGACCAGCAGCCTGGGCGGCTCGATGGGCGGCAGCTGTCTGCAGCAGCGGGCCGAGGGATACCCGGCCTACGTGTTCCACGAGCCGCTGCACTCGCTCACGCAGTCGTACCAGCACGCGGCCCACCAGTCGGCCGCGGCCGCGGCCCACTCCCAGCCCCATCGCGGCATCCCCGGCGGATCCCACGGACCCGGCACCCCCACCACGCCCGGGGCACAGCCCGCCGGGCCCGCCGGAGCGCCCTACCAGCCCACGACCTCCACTGCTACTGGTAAGTTTACATTTACGCTTATTTATCATTCGAGGATTGAGTTATCGATGCCGAAGATCTGATTTTCCGCGTCTTAAACGATGTAAAAATAAAGTAATACAAAGAACGGGAATTGGCCTCTTGACGACCTCGGTCGGTTAACTGCTTCCGTTCAATTAATTTTCTCTTCCCCTCCCCGTGAAAAGCGGAAGAATAATAGCTCTTTCACGGACGGGTTTCTTTTTTTTTTCAATATGCAGCCGGGACAATTTAAAATCCGCGAAATCCAATCTCCATTAGCGCGATAACGTTTGTTCGTCGTTCCGTGAAAGGACCTCCCACTTATGCTTAAAAAATTAAACGAGCCCCTTCGAACGAAAAAGACGAGCGCGACCTCCCTTTCACGCGCATATCTCTCCTGCGCGCAAAACAGCCGTAAACAATACCGAGTTCGATTGTCGCGCGATGCAGCGCCGAAACAAATGAATTGCCGGAGGAGGCCCCGGAGAGTCCTTTCATCCGCGTAAAAGCGCGCCCCGTCCGCAATAATTATGCAGGGGCTCATCGTGCCTCGACGTATATACGTATATAGAATCGCGCGAAATTCAAATCGCCGTCCTTCTTTGCGCGCTCTATTTATGTATATTTGTATTGCCCTCCCCCCTCCCCTCTTTCGCGTGCAGTTTTACCGGAGCCACGAGCTTACATTCGAGTTTACGCGGCGCCGTGCAGCGAAAACAGGTGGGTCATTATAAACTCCGCCGCGCGCGCGCGAGCGAGCGAGCGAACGAGCGAGCGAGTAAAAAAGGGGAAAATAGAGCGAGAGCAGCGCCCGATGCAAATACGCGGAAATTCCGGGAGAAAGAGGGAGGGAGAGAGAGAGAGAGAGCGATCGCGAGGTAGAGAAAAGGCGAACAAATAGATTAGTCAAAGGGATGAAAAAAGAGAGAAAGAACGGTGGAGTAGCACAAAAGCGTCGAGTGGGTTCGGGGGAGGAAAAAATTGTAAACAACCGAGAATAAGCGTTATGGCGAGCAAGGAGGAAAAACCCGAGGAGAAAACGGCAGATGGTATTGAACTGCGCGGCTCGAGGCGGCGGAGAGATAAGAGACGCCGTAAAAAGAAGCGAGTTGCTCTTTCTCGCGATTGCCCGTCGTCGATATTTTTTTTTTTTTGCATAAATACGCCAGTCGGCTTTCTCTCTTTGTCTTTATGCTGAATGCTGAAAGTTTGTTTGTAGTGCATTACTAGCTGCGTGAGTGCGCGACGCACTTCTCTTTATCTCTCTCTTTCTCCTCCTCTCGTTATTTATTGTTTGTGGTCGAAATGAACTTGGTTTCTCCGTTGCGTACGAGTAACTAGGATCACTCGAATTAGGATATCGCAAACTTTCACCTTAAATTCAAATGCCTGTTTTAAAATAGCAAAGTGTAAACTGTAAGACTTTTATAATAAAAGATAAATTAGTAATAGAAGCTTTGACAAATTGAGTTACATTTTACAATTTGGAATTGAATTGAAATCGAGCCGAAATATAATTTGCGTATCGTCAGTGTAACTGTATTATATCATCAAATTTTGTCAAAACTTTGAATTTCAAAATACGTTCTATTATAAAATATTCAGCCATTTTCAAACAAAGCAGAAACGTCAAAAATTATTATTTTTTTTAATATTTCCGGAAACAATGCGCGTATAATGATCGCGGGCTAAATTATAAACAAAAGCACGCGTCCCAAACACGAAAAATGAACAAAGAATGGCGGGGGGCGAAATAAAATACGCAAAACCCGAAGCGAAGAAT